>PVLC010009679.1:22156-53320 GCA_004027655.1 Graphiurus murinus | reverse complement strand
CTGCAGAGTTGAAGGTCACTGCGGAACTAACAGCACCCCAGTACTGTCTTGAGGGACTGTCCAGGTCTCGGCTCTGACATCAAGTCCCCCCCTGGGTTGCATCTTCTGTGACAGCCAGAGCCACGCAGCACTGTGGAGCCCTTACACCTCAAGGGGGCGCTCTAAGCTTCAGATCTAGAGACTAAGCAAGCACATCTAGGCTTTGAGTCCTTTGAGTATAAGCAAAGGAAGGGGATTTTAGGAGAGGGGATGGGTGGGTGTCTGGGCTGTGCTTAGAAAAATTGGATTTTCTGATAGTCTGGGAATATGGGAGCTTGAGAGTTGTGTTTGGGGACATTGTTGGGAAGATATTTTACCTCTTAATTTCTATAACAAGGTAATTTTTTTTATTATTATCATTGTTAGTGTGTGTGTGTGTGTGTGTGTGTGTGTGTGTGTGTGTGTGTGTGTGTGGTACTAGATATTGAACCCAGGAGCATTCTATCTCCAAGCGACACCCTAGCCCTATTTTCATTCTTTATTTTGAAACAGGATCTCACTGAGTTGAGGAAGGCCTCACTAAGTAGCTGAGGCTGGCAGTGAACCTGTGATCCTCCTGTCTCAGCCTCCCAAGTACTGGGATTACAAGGGTGTGCCATCACATCCATCTAATTTTATACATATATGTAATATAGTATATAATATTCTTTATATTAATATATTATATAATTACCTTTACATATAAAAGTATATATTTTAAAAGTTAAAAATGCTTATTTAAAAAAATTCAAATATTAGCCGGGCATGGTGGTGCATGCTTGTAATCCCAGCATTCGGGAGGCTGAGACCGGAGGATCCGGGTTCACCGCCAGCCTCAGTTACCTAGTGAGGCACTCCACAACTTAGTGAGACCCGGTTTCAAAATAAAGAATTAAAAATAGGGCTGGGGGTGTAGCTCGGAGGTAGAATGCCCCTGAATTCAATCCCTAGTACTGCAATAAATAAATAAATAAATAAATAAATAAATAAATAAATAAATAAATAAAAATTCAAATATTAGAGAAAGTATGACTTTGAAAGTGAAAGTTCCCTGCATCATTCTCTGTCATGCCACAGTCTAAACACACTACTAAGAATTTGGTGTGCTTGCTATGACTACATTTACTAACTACAAGAACACATGCATACTTGTTTTTGCATACATGTGAATGCCGACATTCAAATTCACGAAGATGACATGAGCTGTATAGCAAACTGGGAAGCTTGTGTCATGTGGCTCAGGATAGTTTCTTCCCATGAGCAAGTAGCACAAAAAGACAAACGATTAGAAGTTTGTGATCTGAGCGTGAAAACAAAACAAAGGGCACGAGCTAATCTTCTGAAATGTCTCCCAGCTAAGAGGGCATCCTTTCCTACTCCTCACGAGCACACCAGGGGACGAGTATCTCACAGGTCAATGCAGATCTCCTTTGTTTATGCCATTTTGAGGTTTCCTTAATGCACAAATTATAATGGGTTATATTGTGCCTCTTTAAATTCTTACATTTGAGTAAAAATTAATAGTTTTTAACTTATATGTGAATTCTTGTAACGATGTTTCATGACTTATCTAAGTGATTAAAGCCATCCTACTAATTTTTTATTCATGTTTTAAAAAAGAAGTAAAAGGGAAAATTTCAGTTACCAGTTATTTAAAATAAATTGTTAGACCAAAAACTTTTTAAATATCAATACATCTAAAAGTAAGCCCTGAGCCGGGCATGGTGGTGCACACTTGTAATCCGAGTACTTGGGAGGCTGAGACTGGAGGATCGGGGTTCATGGCTACCCTCAGATACTTAGTGAGGTCCTCCGCAACTTAGTGAGACCCTGTTTCAAAATAAAGAATAAAAAATAGGACTGGGGGATGTAGCTCAGAGGTAGAATGTCCCTGTGTTCAATCCTCAGTACTGAAAAAAAAAAGTAAGCCCTGCCATTAGCTATTACTGTAAATATATAAAGTCTTTCTTCCTTCCTTCCTCCCTCCCTCCCTCCCTCTCTTTCACCCTTCCTCCTTTTCTCCTCTCTCTCTCTCTCTCTCTCTCTCTCTCTCTCTCTCTCTCTCTCTCTCCTTCTTTCTGTCTCCTTAAGTTGCTGAGGCTGGCCTAGAATCTGTGATCCTCCTGTCTTAGCCTCCCAAGTACTGGAATTACAGGTGTGCACCACCATGCTTGGCTTCAAGTGTTTCTTTATTTTTTAATTTTTATTTTTGCAGTACTGGGGATGGAACCTGGGGGCATTCTACCTTGAGGTACAGCCCCAGCCCTATTTTTTTATTCTTTATTTTGAAACAGGGTCTCACTAAGTTGCGGAGGGCCTCACTAAGCAGCTGAGGCTACTCTCAAACCCGGATCCTCTAGTCTCAGCCTCCCAAACGCTGGGATTACAAGTGTGTGCCACCATGCCCGGCTTCTAAAGTGCTTCTTTAAAATAATCATTATTCCTAGCCAAACCTGGTGGCACACACCTATAATCCCAGTATTTGGGAAGCCGAGACAGAGGATCACAGATTCTAGGCTGCCTCAGCAACTTAGCGAGATCCTGTTTCCAAAATAAATAAATAAATAAATAAATAAATAAATAAATAAATAGTGCTGGAGGTGTAGCTTAGAGGTAGAATGCTTCTGGTTTCAATCCCCCAAACTACTACTACTACTACTACTACTACTACTACTACTACTACTACACACACACACACACACACACACACACACACACACACACCATTGCTTATCCTTCATGTAATAAACCTAGAAATATGAGCTATGATTACTTTTAGGTACATAATACACAAACAGATGAGAGATGGCTCCTCTGGCACCAAAGTGTTCTTCATCTTATCCACTAGAGGGTACCTGAGAGTTATCCAAAGATGCATCAGGAAACCAAAATGTAAAATCCCAGACCTACAGTGATATAGACACACACACACTTCTGGTACCTTAGTAACCAAATTCAGTTTGCTAAAAGATAGCCATGTCTCCCCTCCTACCCTACACCACCAAATTGCAATGCTCTGATACTCTTTCGGTTGGACACCAATATTCAACTTTTTAACAATTTTTGTATCTTGCATAGATAGATAGAAGAGTATTGGGCATTTTACAATATATTACGTGTGTTTTCTTGTGAAAATTGTGATATTTAAGTTTACTAGAAAAGTCTGGTGATTTTAGCCAGGCGTGGTGGCGCACGCTTGTAATCCCCGCATTTGGGAGGCTGAGACCAGAGGATCTGGGTTCGAGGCTAGCCTCAGCTACCTAGTGAGGCACTCCACAACTTAGTGAGACCCTGTTTCAAAATAAAGAATAAAAAATAGGGCTGGGGGTATAGCTCGGAGGTAGAATGCCCCTGAGTTCAATCCCCAGTACCACACACACACACACACACACACACACACACACATACACACACACCAAAAAAAAAAAAAAAAAAGTCTGGTGATTTTATTATCATAATCTCAGAGCTGTTTATTATTTTTGGTAATTAGTACATCATTTAATTGAATTAATCCAGAAGAGTCTCACAAAAGATACAGAATTTACTCTTTTTTCATTAGGTGGCCACCCTTCTCCTTCTCCTTCTCCTCCTCCTCCTCCTCCTCCTTCTTCTTTTGTGGTGCCTGCAATCCTCCTGTCTCAGCCTCCCAAGTACTGGGATTACAAACATGTGCCACCACACCCTGCTTTGGGTTCATCTTCTACTTCTCATTCCCATTTCATGTTCCAATAAGAGCAATTTACGGTATATTAAAAATAAAAACTGGAGCCGGGCGTGGTGGCGCACGCTTGTAATCCCAGCATTTGGGAGGCTGAGACTGGAGGATCCAGGTTCGAGGCCAGCCTCAGCTACTTAGTGAGGCCTTCCGCAACTTAGTGAGACCCTGTTTCAAGAGAAAGAATAAAGAAATAGGGCTGGGGCTGTATCTTGGAGGTAGAATGCCCCCAGGTTCCATCATAATACCGGAAAAAAAAAAGAGAGACTGGTAACTAAATAATTAGAGGCTAAGGGCCATGGGCGTGGGCTTTGGAGTCAGGAATTCAGGCTCTCCCAAGACCTTGAGCCTTGGTTTTGTCATCTGTTGAAGAGGGATAATTACCTACCTTAATTTTATTGTGGAAATAGAGATGATGACTATAAAGCACCTGATACCAAGCACAGAGTTTGGAGTCTATTCATGACAGTAGAAGTGGTGCCTTATATTTGTGCTGCTTCTTTTGTGTACCTGGGAACAGACCGCAGCCCATTGTTTGAGATCAGGCATGACAGGCTGTCTCAGCCAGCTACCGTGGGGATGAGATGGAAGCACTGTTCCAGGGACAAGTTTTCTGCTCAGGCAACATTCCAACTGCGCAGTTTTCTGGGGAGGCCTGGCACATGGAAAGTCACTAAGAAGGACTCGTGCCTCCCTTAGAGTGGCCTCAGTGTCTGTTTTTGCTTTCGCTGCTTCAAGGCACAGGGGTCAATGTGGGCCTGTTCTGAGGGAGCCTTCATGTAGTTTAGAGGGCAGTGTCCACTGCTCTTCCCATAGGGCCTAGCTGACCTCAGACAGAACCCTCTTCATGGAGAAATAGGCTCCGGGCCCAGCATGGTAAAGGAGGCATCTCTCAAACGAAGCTGTGAGTGATGCTGAAATCCAGGGAAATGGTGGAGCCAGGAATCAGGTGGGAGCTGTGATCAGAAAACAGGCTGTGAGGTCCAAGCAGTTCCTGGCCAAGGTAGGGAGAAATTGCTGAAATCCAAGGTGTAGTCAGAGGTTGGAAACCAGGGGGATGAGGACAGAGGACAAGGAACATGACTTGGAGCTGCCGAGGTGGGATGGTGGCTACACATCCCACATATTGGTACAAATTAGGAGAAACAGCTTAGAGGTTTTTTTAAAAAATTTTTTGGTAGTACTAGGGATGGAATCCAGAGGTATTCTACCTCTGAGCTATACCCCCAGCCTTATTTTTTATTCTTTATTTTGAAACAGGGTCTCACTAAGTTGCAGAAGGCCTCACTAAGTAATTGAGGCTGGCCACAAACCTGTGATCCTCCTGTCTCAGCCTCCCCAAGTACTGGGATTACAAGTATGTGCCACCACACCCAGCTAGAGTTTTTTTTAAAGGTGGTGGAGAAGTAGAATGGTTTCAATTAGATGAATTAGGCTGGTTATTTAAAGATATAACTTAAAAATTTTTTAAAGTTACAACTAATTGGGTGCCTACCATGAATTAGAGGTTTTATAAATGAATCCAAACAATTATTTACATAGGAGTCTTTTTTCCCCCAGCTATGCATTTTATTTATTTATTTATTTATTTATTTATTTATTTATTTATTTATTTATTTTGGTACTGGTGATTGAAACCAGGGGCAATCTATCTCTGAACTACACCCCTAGCCCTATTTTATTTTTTATTTTGAAACACATCTTGCTAGGTGGATGAGAGTCTCACTACTTGCTGAGGCTGTCCTCAAACCTGTGTTCCTCCTGATTCAGCCTCTCAAGTATTGGGATTACAGGCGTATGCCACCATACCCAGCTCTGCTATACATTTTTAAAAGGATTTTGGTTCTGGGGTTGATCTATGTAGGTCTTTGGATGTGACATAGTTACAAAAATATTTATTTCCCTGCAAGTTAGGCATTAGTGTCACCATGTTTTGTAGATGATGTGATTAAAGTTTAGAGAGTGTCATAGTTTGGATCTGGAATGCCCCCCAAAGGCCTATGTGTTAAAGGCCCATGTGTTAAAGGCCCATGTGTCCCGGCTTGGTGCTATTGGGAGGTGTTGGACACTTTAAAAGGCAGGGCTTGGTGGGAGGTCTCTGGTCATTGGAGGCATGCCCTGGGATGGAATAGTGGGACCCCACCTCTTCCTTTCTCTCTTTTTGCTTTCCAGCCATGAGAGGAGTGCTTTGCTCTACCATGAATCTCACTGCCACAATGTGCTGCTTCACCACAGGCCCCAAAGCTGCAGGGCCAAACAACATTGGCCTGAACCTCCAAAACTGTGAGCCAACATAAACCTGTTCTCTTTGTAAGTATATTTATCTCAGGCATTTGTTAATCGAAGGCTGACTAACACAAAGAGGCTGCATACATGGTTCAACTGAGTCATGAGGCCAGAATCTGAATCCAGGGCCATCCAACTCCAAGGTCCATGCTGGAGCCTCTCTACATGAACCGTGTGGGTGAGGTGCCATGTCAAAGGTGCGCACTGTGGGGGCTGGGGGACCTGGATTTGAATCTGCTCCACCATTCACTAGCTGTGTCATCTTGGGCTGGTTATGTAACAGCCAGGAGCCTGTTTTTCTGCACCTGTAAACTGGGGGCAATAATAGTCCTTCTCTCCAGGGTTGCCCAGAGGATTATTTGGTAATATATGTTAGACATGCAGCATGAATCTGACACATGGAAGGGGCCCAGTAATGTTACTTGTTTTTATAATATACCATGCTAGCCTCTGAGAGGGGTACTATGGCATCTATCAGAACCAGTCTCACTGCTAGCACCAGAAACATATATCCTGTCTTGGAAATGTCTCACATAATGGATTGTGTCTGCTTACCTTGGTGTATACTGTGTTTTGAACATCAGGCAGCTAAGAAATGCTTTGGATGATGCTATTACCCAACTGCATGAGTGGGTTTGATAGCTTTTGCAAAGGGTTGGTATTTCAGTGGTGCGACTGTAACTGCTTCATGGCAATAGAAAAGATTTATTTTGGGGACCTCAATCAACCCTCAGCCCCATTTCTCAAACTCTGGCTACATCACAAGATGTCAAAGTCACACAGTATTAATGTTTGGTCAAAGGTGCTAGTGGCATTTTGCAGATGTAATGAAGAACACATATTGTCTAAGATTGCTTTGCAGTGCCTTCTGCCCTGTGCCCTGCTCACTCTCTGAGACCCCACTGATGGGGAAAGTCAGCTGGAAGCGCACCTAGAAGGCAGTGGAAGGACAACTTTGTAGGAGTCTGGGACCCTGGCCTGGGATAAAAGGTGCCATGCAATGAAGGAAAGGGCCTAGTAACCATCTTTCCTAGGATCCAAGGAGGACAAAGAAAAAGACCTCCTGTAGTGAGAACACATACACACACACACACACACACACACACACACACACACACACATACCCTGAAGTAGTTTTCAAATGTGGGTGATTGACCTGCTTCTTAAGGGGACATGGGGTTGGAGGGCAGAGGAAAGCAGGCATTTTCTATGAGAGTCAGTGAGGCGAGCAGGTAAAGTAATCATTTTTAATCGAGATGTGTGACCAGGAGACTGAAGAACTGTGCACTTGTTTCTCTCTTCTAACCAGTTTGTCTTTGCTTACCTTGAAGAAACAGAGTCAGGCTGAGATCGCCTTCATATTATAGCAGCCACTTCTTGTATCCTGAAGCTGAGTGTCCCCAACCTCTAAATCTTGAGGACAGGAGAAGTGAGGACCTCAGGTTCAAATAATAGTCCAGCTGTGTACCTGCATCAGTGCCTTAGGCACCGAAGTTACCTGGCCTCAGTTTTCTAATCTGTAGAATAGAATTAATGAAAGAATCAATCTGAATAATGTATGTGTAATGGAAAATAAAAATAGTATTTTAAACCAAAACTAACAATTGCCACTTCTGCCTATTAGTGAAAGTAGGCACACTTGGTGTGAGTGAGGAAATACATTTTTCCTCTGTGCCTTCCTCCAGAGAGTGATAGAAAGTGGTGTGTGTGTGTGTGTGTGTGTGTGTGTGTGTGTGTGTGTGGTGAGGGGAACTAGCATATGCTAATCAGGTACAAGGGCTGCTGTTTAACAGAGTACATTGTTGGTGCTTGGCTATACCACGGGGTACTGGGACTGAGTGTGGGAAGAGAGGGCTGAATTGCTCTGCTCAGTAAAATGGGAGAAATAAATAGTTTAAGGGTTTCTAGTGAACAGTGAAAAAGAGAAAAGAAAGAGGTGGCCCAAGCCATATTGCAGAGGCAGGTCTTAAAGACCTAGGAGAGGCCAGCTCTTATCAGTTTACATGTTTATATATATCAGAATAATTCTTGGCATGAATGAACATTTAATCAATGACAGTGAGTGCCAGGTGTAGTGGTGCACACCCAGGACTTGGGAGGCTGAGACAGGAGGATCCTGGTTTCAAGACCAGCCTCAGCAACTTAGCAAGGCCTCGGCAACTTAGCAACCTAGCAAGTAAAAAAATAAAATAGGGCTGGGGATGTAGTTCAGAGGGAAAAGATCCCTGGGTTCAATCCCCAGCACCATCAATCAATCTATCAGTCAATCAATGGCAGCGAGGCCACTATCTCATCGCTGCCTTCTTGTATCTTTCCTTGGAAGAATAGCATCATCTCCCTTTGTGTAGCGTGTGTGTGTGTGTGTGTGTGTGTGTGTGTGTGTGTGTGATTGAGAGTAGAAGCAAAGAGGGATGTAATGGGTTTAAGTTCTCACTCTAGAGGATTTATTTCTGTTTCTTCATTTCTCCCCATTTTTAAGTTGGGGCGAAGAATGCTACCATGCTTCATTGAATTATTGTGAAGTTTAGATGAGAGAGTCTAAGTATTCATGGACCAGGCTCATAGCCTTAGCTAAATGTTATTGCTTAAAGCATTCTATAATAATAGTCATAGGAAGATAGAATATGTGCTTTGAGATTTTATTTTAAACTTTATGTATATGCTTATCACAGACATTTGAAAGACATAGAGCACAGAAAAACAATGACTCCAATAGAATGGTCGCTACCATTAACATTTTGGCTTATCCCTTTTTATATTTCCAACTTGTATGTATATCTCTGTTTTATGTTTTAAAAAATAGGATGCTGTTCTATAATCTGCTTAATTTTTAAAATCTAGCAATAGGTTGTGAACCTATCTATCTATCTATCTATCTATCTATCTATCTATCTATCTATCTATCTCTTGTGTCAGTACAAATGGCCCAGAAATTCTGATGAAGTAGTCGTACCCGGGGCCAAATGATTTGTTACTGTTCTTAGGAGTGTGTGTGAGGGGACTGAGTGTTGGGGCGGTGCCTGTGGCTGTCCAAATCTGGGAAACATTGCATACTACTCTTCCTTCTTGGAAAATTAACAGCACACATTAGCATGTAAAAAGCTCTGAGGAGCCCTTCCATAAAGAACCCACTTGACTTTGATTAGATCACTGTTTTCTAAACTCATTTAACACCACAGAGCCATTCATTCTCCTAACTCCTATTATGTCTCAGGACTTGTTTGGGGAAACACCACTGTAGGTTCAAGTTTCCTTAAGAGCAGGGTGCGGGTGTTGTTCATTTTTGTTTCCACGCTGCTTTGCAATTAGGTTTTAAAGAAATTATGAAAAATGGGCTGGGATTGATGGATCCACTTTCTAAGCAACAGTCTCACGCATGTGACTTGGGGGCCGAGGGCAGAGGCTGGGGCTGTGCTCCGAAGAGTGTCTTGGTGTAAAGCTAATTGGTCCCTTTGGGGATGAACCTGTGAACTTGGCCTCGTTAGCACCAGCACCAAACAGCTGTGAGTTTATCTGGTGCCATGAAAATTGTTTCCTTACCCAGATTCTCACCCCGACCGTCCTCCAGGTGGCGATGCTGGCCTGTCCACCCTCTGAGAGCCTGGCGCCTGAAGGAGAGGGGAAGCAGATGCGAATGAGGACGAATTGAGGTGCAGCAATTGCGAGGGAGACGACACACATGCCGGGTTTGCAGTTGACAGAGACTGACCTCATACACTGGTGTCTAGACACAGGCTTTAAGGAATCCGGATGAAGCAGTAGTAAGCCAAGAATACATATTGCTAGCATTTTTTGAGCACCAGCCATGGGGCTGGCAATATGCTGGATACTTTTATTCCTTATTTCTTTTAGTTCCTGAACAGACTTTGAGGCAGGTCCTGATGCTAGAAGTAGAAGAACTTGAAACTAGTTCCTAAAGTGCTTTGAACCAGACTGAAATGACAAGGTATTTATCAGAGACAAATAAATGAAGCATGTATGTATGTATGTATATATCTATCTTTTATGTCATTAGTACAGATGGGCCAGATAACAGTTCATGAAATTAATACCAGTTTTTTTGTTTATTGTTGTTGTTGTTGGTGGTGGTGGTGTGTGTGTGTGTGTGTGTGTGTGTGTGTGTGGTGTGTGTGTGTGTGTGTGTTACTGAGAGTTGAACCCAGGGACATTCTACCTTTGAGCTACACCCCCAGTCCTTTTCAATTATTTGCTTTGAAGCAGGGTCTCGCTAGGTTGGGGAGAGTCTTGCTACAGTGCTGAGACTGTCCTCAAACCTGCAATTCTCCTGTTTCAGCCTCTCAAGTACTGGGATTACAAGTGTGCACCACCATGCCCGGTTGTTTCTTTCTTTCTTTCTTTTTTTTTTTTTGCAGTACTGGGGATTGAACCCAGGGGCATTCTACCTCCGAGCTACACCCCCAGCCCTATTTTTAATTCTTTATTTTGAAACAGGGTCTCACTAAGTTGCAGAGGGCCTCACTAAGTAGCTGAGGCTGGCCAAGAACCTGGATCCTCCTTTCTCAGCCTCCCAAATACTGGGGTTACAAGTTTGCGCTACCACGCCTGGCTCCCAGCTCCCAGCTCCCAGCTGTTTGTTTTTTAGTTATCTACCTGTTAGTAAATTACAGTTGTCCCTTGGTATCTGTAGGGTATTGATTTCAGGACCTCCTGCAGATGCCCAAATCCATGGGTGCTCAAATCTCATAAAATGGCATAATATTTAGCTATAACTTATACACATTCTCCTCTTTACTTTAAATCATTTCAAGGTTACTTGGAGTACTTACTATAGTGCAAATGCTATGTAGATATAGTCGCTATACTATATTGTAAAAAATTGTATTATTTTTATTGTTTTGTTGTTATTATTATTTTTTGGTTCTGAGGATCGAATCCAGGGGCATTCTACCTCCAAGTTACACCCCCAGCCTTTTTCATTTTTTATTTTGAAACAGGATTTCTCTAAGTTGCTTAGGCTGGCCTTGATCCTGCGATCCTCCTGTATCATACTCCCAAGTCCTGGGATTACAGGCATGCACTGTGAACCAAATTTCTTATTTAATTCAGAGAGTGATTGGCTGAGTGCTGGGCAAGCAAATTCTGGTAAACACTAGGGAGTTTATCATCAGTAATTTAAAAAAGTCAGTAAGACTCAGGTATGCTATGCTGAAAATGTCATAAACCCCCTATCAGTGCATTTGGAAATTATCACAACTCTATGGCATACAAAATTTAATTAACCACATTAATAAGTGCTTTTTATGTAGAAATTCTATGAGAAGTAATCACATAGTGATAATATGTATTCTCAAAAATCCTGCAGTATACTTTCTTATAGGTGACTGTTTAAATGGAGAAGCTGGGGCCCTTTGCTTGCTGATGTATTTCTGTCACATTTCTGCTTCATATCAATTCAGCAGGATTATCATCATAAAAGAGGCACGCACCTTCATCTTAATGTTAAGCTCCACTCCTCCTGCCCCCCACTGATAGAAATGCTTTTGATGAAGACTGCAGCCAGAAACATGGGTAAAGTCCATTGCACCTGAAAGCTTCTCATTCTGGGATTTTCTTTCCAGTTTGCTATCTCACTTATCATTACAGATATCCAAATATCTCAGAAGTGAGCCCAAAAGATGATTGAAACTTTTGATCCAAGAAATAACTCACACATTTGTTTTGCTTTGCTCTAATCTTCAGAGCTGTGTATCATGCTGACAAGTTCTCGATTTTTAAAAAAACAGATTTTTCCTTTGGGTTTTCTCCTCCTTTCATTGTGGTAATATTTTCTCCTATCTTCCATCTTCTAAAAAAGTAGGTGTAACAGTCTAATCAGCTTTTACCAACTTTTCTGCAAGAACAAGGCAGAAAATATGAAGATATAAATCAAGAATTGTTATTATTGTTTATATAGTGGTGATATATGGTTCCACTGAGCTTTGAGTTTTACGTGGCCACTTTGAAAACACAGAATGCTGCTCAGGCACAAGCGATTTGTTTCTGAGCCCTGAGCTTAGATATTTCTAATAAATATTATTCTGCCTCTGATTTTATGATATCAACAAGATACCCATGCAATAAAATATTTCCAGATTCCTGGTATTAAGTCTACATTGTCAAAGAAAAGATAATGACCCTGAACTTCAAGCATAGTAGGCATAAAATAGCTCCATTTTTTGTACATTGTCATCTTAATGATGATAATTTTATGCATGGGACAAAGTCTCAAAGGATACCTATAAATGCATTAGTCTGTGTTATTTCTGGATGTAGAAATTACAGGTTATTTTAATTTTCTTTTTTTTTGCTTATCTATGTTAATTTTTCTCACTGTGAATATATGTTAATTTTGAAATGAATAAGATATGTTTCAAAGAACGGTACATAGGAAGAGTTGATAAAATGAAGTATAAAAATAGAATGAGTAGCATTCAAGGGATATAGAGAGGGTGGCTCCTGAAGGTGGTTGCTGAGTTTGTATTGTCATTGCTGAGTTCATACTGTGAACCTTTTCCATCAGCTTTTATGAAAGTGTTGACCACCTGTTGTCCACCCACATTCCTGCATCTAAGCCACAACAATGTGTTCATTTTCCAGATATCAGAAGAAGCAATGGCAGACTCTCTTTTCTCCCAGTGGGAAAATGGGCTTCTCATTTCATTCCCAAGTGCCTCCCAATCCAATCTCAAGTTCTAGTTGTCTCTGGATTCCTGATTTTTTCTCCTTTCTGCAAACCTGTGACTCCCTCAGAACACCCTTAATGTCCAACATATGACTCAACCACTCAAGCTTGAAGCTTGAAGCTTTTTTTTTTTTTTTTTGGTGCTAGGAATTGAGCCCAGGGGCATTCTATCTGAGCTACATCCCTAACCCCTTTTTATATTTTATTCCATAACAGGGTCTTTCTAAGGTGCTGAGGCTAGTCTCAAACCTGCTACCCTCTTGTCTCAACCTCCCAAGAACTGGGATTACAGATGTGGGCCACCACACTCAGCTCAACCTTGAAGCTTTGAAGGATAGTGACTCCAAAGACTCATGTCATAGCTGCCTTCTCCTCCTGCTCCACCTGCCTCCTTGCCCCTGTCCCTGGTCTAAAGACTGTCAATGAAGACAGACTGAAAGCCCCATCTTTATCAGGATAACCATCTCACCTCTTAGTGTACCATCTTACTGTTCAATTTGGGAAGTTATGTGAAATGACAGAGAAGGTTGGACCAAAATACACACTATTGCGGAGTTTAGAAGGATGACCTCAGGTCAAACATGTGGGAGATATTTGGGTATGAACTGGAGTGGCCACATCCTTTGTTGGTGACTTGTGTTTTCCCTGGTTGGTCACTAATCATGTCTCATCAGTTGTTAAATATAGTACCATATATATATATGGTACTGGGGATTGAACCTAGGGACTTTCCATCTCTGAGCTATACCCTCAGCCCTATTTTATTTTTTATTTTGAAGAAGGGTCTTGCTAAGTTGCTGAAGATCTTACTAAGTTGTTGAGGCTTGGCTTCAAACCTGTGATCCTCCTCTGTCAGCCTCCCAAGTGCTGGGATTATAGGTGTTTACCATTGTGTCTGGCTAGTTGTTAAATATTTTTATATTCTCAGAGTAGGGGTTATTAGTATTGTAAATTGATGGTACTTACAAAAGACCCAAACTTGTGTTTGACTTAGGACTAGCCATTTGTCTTTTCTAAGTCTTGGTTTATTCTTTGGGAAAATAGGGATACTAATACTGCCTTTTCCAGTTCAAAGAGTTACTGTGATGATCAAATTGTCATACTGGATGAGGGAATTCTCCATAATAGTGAGAGATTGTGCAGCACAGGCAGGGTGTGATGATAGCAATGGTCAATAACGATGATAACCATGTTCATGGTGAAGGTCAAGGTGAAGACAAACTTGTGAACACAGCAGCCTACCCGGTTCTAGTTCAATATGCTCCTCACATTGCTCCCTGGCTTGCGACTCACAGAAACAGGCAGCAGCAAATAAACTGGCAACATCACCCCTATCTGCTTTATGTTGCTGTAGCTCCCGGGCTGTTCACTGGCCGAGTGCTGATAGGTGCTTCCCTTTGTCTGTGGACATTCGTTCCAGAATTTATTCTACATCCTGGCTGGGAAACTCTTCTATCCTATAATTCCCAACACCTGGCAGCTCTTGATGTTCATTTAATGATCTGCAAGGACCCAGAGCCAGCAGAATAGAAGTGTAGGATTATCCCTCTGGGTTCTTGCACCCTCTACACAGCACAGTCTAAGTGGGGTTCTCATGCGCCTCCTTCTGATATGTGCCCCTGAACCCCCAACCCATTCAGCAAGTGTCTCCGATGAGCTGTTGGTAGTGGCCAGATGGAGTTAGTAATTGGCTCCTTCCTCCCTCCTCCCTTCTTTCCTTTCTTGTTTTGCCTGACACCACCCACTACTCATCTCTTTTTGGGGGGAAGGGGTACTAAGGATTGAAACCAGGACATTCTACATCCGAGTTACATCCCAGACCTATTTTATTTCTGTGGTATTGGGGATTGAATTCAGGGGCATTCTACTTCTGAGATATACCCCCAGCCAAATTTTATTTTTTTATTTTGAAACAGGGTCTTGCTAAATTGCTGAGGCTAGCCTCAAACCTGCCATTCTCCTATCTTAGCCTCCCACATACTGGGGTTACAGCCATGTATCACCACATCTAGCTCCTATTTTATTTTTTACTTTGAAACAGGGTCTTGCCAAATTGCTGAGGTTGGCCTCAAACTTGTGATCCTCTTGTCCAGCCTTCTAGTACTGGGATTATAGATGTGTGCCACCATACCCAGTGCCACCCCCCCCTTTTGCCATCTCCCTTTATGAAGATTCTAGAGCTTCATCAAATAGGATTCTTCAGGTTGACCTTGACTAGAGCCCCTGTCCTTGTAAAGGGTTAGAAGAGTTCAACAGAGGAAGTACCTGCTCACAGAGAAATTGGCTCCTAGAACTCATTCAGAGAGATGAATTTAGTCTCTGGGTGGTAGAGAGGTTTAGTTTCTATGGCCTTGAAGGAAAAGCATAGTCTAGAAAGGGTTCCTTTTCCCTTTGCTAATTGTGCAATAAAAATGCTTCCTGCAGAGGAGCCTTCTACCTCATGAGGCTTTGCTATCCCTTCCCCTACTGTAGATGGCCTCCGGGAATCTCTCCTCTTTCCCTGTGTTTTGGGATCAAGTCTGTAAAAGTTTTACAAAGTGTAAGAGTGGGGAGAAGATATGAAGAGCCAAGTCGGGTGCTGTGACACACACCTGTAAATCCCAGTACTTAGGAGGCTGAGACAGGAGGATTGCAGGTTTGAGGCCAGCTTTATTGACTTAGTGAGGCCCTGTTTTTTTGTTTTGTTTTTTAAAAAAAAGTGGTGGTGGGAGAGAGAGACTGGAGGTGTAGCTTAGTGGTAGAATGCCCCTAGGTTATACCCCCAGCATCACAAAAATATATATATATGTAAATAAAAAGATAAAAGAAACCAGGCCTTAATACTCCTAAAGCTCTTTCATATACAAGGAGAAAGCAGGGCCTCGGGGTGGGGGAGGCATTGGAAGAGTGGGAGGGGCCTTTCCCAGGGCCTCAAATTTAACTGTATACATTATCTGTAAATGAAGTTTAAGATACAGTCACAGAAACACATTGATAGAACACAACCATTAAAACATTACAATTTTCCTGTGACTGCATTTTTGCATTTCTTAATATGCAAGAAGCTCTTAACACCCAGGCTGACTGTTAGAGAATGCTGGTCTGGGTGTCCATTTGGTGGGGGAATTATTCTGCTTGGTTTGTATATGGGCCATCTTGACAGCCCTGTGAGGTTGGTACAGTTACCATCCCTGCTGCACTGATGAAGAAACTGAGGCCCTCCTCAGGGTCACACGACCAGAAAGTAGTGGAACCAGGGTATGAATCCAGACAGGTCCAATGTCAAAGCATCTTTCTGCCCTTCCATTACTGACAACACAGTGTATCACTTTAGAGCTAGCCCTGCTCCTCATAGTGCAGAGGGCACTGGGGTCGTCTTCCTGGTGGCCCCACTCCCCACTGGGCCCCTCCTAGGGCTGGGATTGCAAGAGCTGTCAGGAGCTTATGTTCATGTCTGTGTTAAAATCCTCTAAAATTCGCTTCTCAGAAAGTCCAGAGCATCTCATGCCTTGATTACCCCAGGTGACAACATGTTTAAGTTGATCTGACCCCCTTGAGCTCATTCTTTTGTTCTGGTCACCTCTGCTTCCATCAAAAATAACAGGTTGCTGATAAGCTGGCCCTCAGCTCTCAGCACTCAGATGGGTGGACTCTGGATCTGCACTCAGAGCAGGCCTCTCAAGTTTAAAAAGCCCTTGTGCTCTGTGTTTTGACAGGTTGAAAAATCCAATCCATTTATTTTGAAAACCCATTAAGCCCAGCCAATATGGGATATTTAGAAAAGCCAGAGCTTTGCTTTTGGTCAGAAGGTCAGTGCTGTCATAAAATAACAGCTAAAGGAAGTGAAACAAAACATATTTTATTGTAGGGCTATAATTCCCAAACATTCTTTAAAAATATACTTGCAGTTAAAATAAGACAAAACAAAAACACAACACACTGAATTGCCGGAAATTACCACTACTGGAAACTCTGTTCGTTCTGGGTACTTATTTAATTTTGCATCCCCAGGTCTCAGATCCTTTACAGTCACGTAGTAAATGCTCAATAAATGTCTAATGAATGAACCTCAGGATGGTTTGCTTTGCTATTTAATATTTGTTCTAGGTATTAGTTTCTCTTGTTGTCAAATGGCAGTTAAATGATCCTTAGGAAAAGGATATCTGATTTTAGTGCTCTGGGGTTTTGAAAAGTAAGTTTCAGAAGAAGTGAATCTGACTCTTCCTGGCATCTTGAATTATGTTATTGATGATATAGATAACAGGAGTTTAGATCAGATTCTCTAAAAAGAATTCATTTGATCCTTTCAACCTTGTGAAGTGGGCATGGGAGATGTTACTATTTTTGTGTTACATTTAAGAAGGGTATGTAGGTACAGATCATTATTTGAAATAAAATAATCTTTTTTTAGGCGATCCCAAACATCATGTATGATGATCAGAAGATGGTACAACACATTCTTCTATTTTCCCAAGTCACCTTTCAGTTCATACAATAGACATCTAGCTGTCCCTCTTTTACTTTTCCTTCCTTTTTTTTTGGTGCTGGAAATTGAATTGAACCCAGGGGCATTCTACTTCTGAGCTACACCCTCAGCCATATTTTTTATTTGGAAACAGGGTCTCATTAAGTTGTAGAGGGCCTCCCTAAATTGCCGAGGCTGACCTTGAACTTGCAATTCTCTAGTTTCAGCCTCCCAAGTACTAGGATTACAGTCTTGCACCACCATACCTGAACCCCCCTTCTTATCTCCCACAATCACCTGAATCTTTTCTGCCCTATCTCTCCAAGCTCCATTTTGGTGAATCAGGTTCTGAGCATGACTCCTGCCTTTGCCACGGTGAGCTGGAAGATGGCAGAGTCTAATCATGTACCCAAAGGTTCTGTCTGAAGTCACATTTATGATCTGAGACCTAGGCTGGCTCTTGAAGTCTTGAGGTAGACTCAATAAATAGAACTCTCTTTCGCTTCCTGAGTTGTGAACCAACTCAGGAAAAAGAATAACAAGCAATCTGATGGAAGTAATGGTTTAACCTTAGTAAGAAAGTGAGTATTAGCCAGGAGTGGTGGTGCCCCCCTGTAATCCGAGTACTTGAGAGGCTGAGATAGGAAGACTGCAGGTTCAAGGACAGCCTCAGCAGTCTAGCAAGACCCTGTTTCTTTCTTTCTTTCTTTCTTTTTTTTTTTTTTTTTTTTTTTGCGGTTCTGGGGATGGAACCCAGGGGCATTCTACCTCCAAGATACAGCCCCAGCCCTATTTTTCATTCTTTATTTTGAAACAGGGTCTCACCAAGTTGTGGAGGGTCTCACTAAGCAGCTGAGACTGGCTGCAAACTCGAATCTCAGCCTCCCAAATGCTGGGATTACAAGCGTGTGCCACCACGCCTGGCTGCAAGACCCCATTTCAAAAGAAAAAAAAAAAAAAGATCTGGGGGTATAGCTTGGAGGTTGAATGCCTCTGGGTTGGATACCCAGTGCCAAAACAAAAGTGAGTATTAAAAAATATGACTTAATGAAGTCTCCATCTATTTATTTTATCTTATGAAAAGTTCTCTTCCATCCTAGAGGCTTTGTGTTGGAGAAAAGAAAGGAGATGAGGGGAAATGAAAATCCTGACATACTCGCCTATTAAACAAATGAAGAAACTGAAGTTGGGAGGTTGGGGGCTGGACACAGCGGGTGGCAGGAGAAAGACACCCATGTGGTTCTTTGACACTCTCTACACTGCACTGCACCTGCGGTTGTTTCTGCCTTACTGGGCACCACTGATCCAGATGAGCAACAGATTGCACATCTGAGTGTCAGTTTCTGAAACATACTTTGCCTCCCTGGGGTGACAAGTTGGGCAGGGGCTCCAGACTGATACCACAGATGAAAAGGAGCAGTAATAATGAGAAGAGATGATCAAGAACCTGTTTCTTCAGCCTCCTATCACCAGCCAGGCAGACCTCATTACATGCTTCCCCACACACCAATGGTAAGCTTTACCTGAATTCTCCTTAAACACTTGGCATAAATCAGAGGGGAAGATGATTACTAAGATGGATGGAAGGATGGATGGATGGACGGATGGATGGACCAAATGGATTAATGAATCTCAGGGAGTTTCGCAATGTTCTTCTGTGTTTGCAGCAAAAAACACTTTGATTTGTTTTTAGATTCCTATTTCTGACATTTAAAGTCTATAAAAACAGAGATACTCTACTTCCAATAAGGAAGAAGTTCAACGGTGATGAACACATGGGCTTTTGTGGGGGACTAAAAGGGGTGGCCACCCCCGCCACCGGGAAATGGAAACTTAAGATACAAGCAAGGATGGCGCTGAGAGGAAGTGAGGAAGGTGGAGACTGGACTTGTTTTGAAGAAGAGCTGATTGGATGCATACGCTTCTGTGTGCGTGGACAGTGCGAGATCAAAGTCTGGATTGGATCCGGCTCTGCATGGACTGACTGACCTTTATGCCGATAGGCTTAAGCATCTCGTGGTTGCTAATGGCACCTGCCCCTTAGCCTTACTCAAACTCTGCACTGCGGAACAATAAACGGAAGAGCTCTCGATACTCTGTCCCTGCCGTGGTTCATTTGGGGTGTGGGCATGGCACAGTCTTCCCTTTCCCGGGGACCCGTTGGTGGGCATTTCCCAGGGCTGAGGGGTGATCTCGGGTAAGGGGCAAACAGTGCGTTCCCAACAACTGGTGTTTCCACCCAGTTGCTGACTGTTGCCTGTGTGGGACGCTCCGAAAGCAAAACCGCCTCGGAGAAGAGCCCGGCTGCCTCACCTTGGAGAAGGACATGAGTATTCTCTTCATCCTCGGGCTAAGAGCTCAACAAGGGAGATTTGACCCATATAATTAAACATGGGTAATGCAACAGGGAAAGAAAAGGAGCCCGCCCTTAAGGCTCTTCCCTATATGCTGAAGAGTCGGGGGTTGGAACTGTCGGATACTCAGGTTGACAAAGTATGGAAGGCCGTGGTGGACGTGACACCTTGGATAACCTCCGGAGACCTCTTCTCCTTCGATACCTGGGACAGGGTGCAATGCCTTGCCCACCAGAGAGAGGTTCAAAAGGGGGAGCGGATTCCCTTGACCCAGGGGTTGGAAAAAAGCTCGACCCTGAAAAGAGTAGGGAGCCCCCTGGGTACCTGTATACTCCCCTGGCCTGGATGGCCTCTGCCAGGCCCCATCAAGGAGGGGCCTCGGCCCCCCCCAGAGGAGGTGGGGACTCCCAGGTCTAAGGGCCTGTCCGACACTGGCACCAAAGCGCTCTCTGGGGACCCTTATCCCCCTTTTGTCTGGGTGGTGTCAAGCCCCCTTCAGGGAGGCCTGCCCTGCTGGGATGGCCCTCCCCCTTATGGCCCTGGAGAATCCCCGCTGCAGGCCTTTCCGGTCAATCTAAACCCTGCCCCAGCTCGACTGGACCCTTGGTACCCTTGGGAGTCTCAGGACTTAAAGGAGTTTAAAAAGGCAGTTAATGAGGATGGGCCTAATTCCCCCTGGGCTGAGACTATTTTGCAAGGGCTGGCTCACCAACCCTGTACCGCCCAAAACTGGAAAAATCTGTATAAGGCGGTCCTTCCAAGTGGGACCTACATAAAATGGTATGCCTTCTTTAAGGAGGAGTGCCATTGCCAAGCAGAAAGGAATGCAGAAGCTTAACCCCCCCCCCCCCCCCGTTGCGCTTACTTATAGTCAGCTTTCAGGGACAGGGGATCAATTCACCCACTGGGGCCCAACAGGCAGCCCTGCAGGCCCCTTACCGAGACCAGATAAGGGGCATTGCTTTGGCGGCTTGGCAAAAGTTGGAGGAGGGGCCCAATGAGTCTCCAATTTCTGGTATCATTCAAAAACCGGGGGAGGACTTATCCTCCTTTATCGATAGAGTGGAAAAGAGTCTTCAAAGAAAATTCACCCCTGGCCCCTTATGGGATGAATTTGTCAAAATGCTGGTTTGAAAAGGCATGAATTCGGACCATAGGCTAGTGTGTTCTGGGTTAAGAAATCAGTCAAAGGAAAGATGGATCATAGCCAGTCGAGACATAGGGACCCAAAGTTACCAGGTGTCAGCCCTGTCCGCTGCTTTGGCTGCTGAAACCCAACAGTTATCTCAATTAATGTTTCAGGACAGGGAGCTGCCCTCCCGAGCGGACCTCTCAAGGGAAAACTGTTTCCGGTGCAGGCAGCCCGGACACTTTAAGAGGGACTGCCCTAAACAAGGGACTCTGGGAAAAGGGCGCAGGGTGCCCCCTAGCCCGTGCCCCCGATGTGGGAAGGGATTCCACTGGAAGGCGGAATGCCATTCCCGCTTTAATAAGGATGGAAAACCTTTAAACTAGGGGTGGGGCAACCTCCAGCACCGTCACCCAAAGGAGGTGGTGGCAACCCTCCCCCACAGAGATGGGGAATGTTCCCCTGGGGCGTTCACCAAAAGGAGGCCCCTCCACGAGGCTAACTGGACTGTGCCCATTGTCCCCGGGCTCCGCCCCCAAATTGACATGACTATAGGAGAAAAAAGGTTCAGATGGCTAATTGATCGCACCATCCTCAGGGAAGAAGAGGTCCCCTCGTCTTGGATCCTTGTGCCTGGCCCCCCCATATTGGGAGTGGGAGGAATGATTACCACCAAAAAGCCTAAAGACTGGCTCCCCTGGAGAGATCTGTCAGGGGGAACTGGGGAAGTACAACCCTTGGTGGCCCCAGGGCTTAATGCCAATCTGCTAGGACAAGACGTCTTGGGGGACACATACGCTTTTATTACTACGGACCACAAGGGCTTTTATGACTATAACATGGATGAGGAGGAATACCAACAACAGTTTGAGTGTTCTTAGGCCCCAAACTCCCCAATGCAAAATTATAGAGGGGATCCTGATTTTGACAAAATTAGACAAGGAGACAGCCCTGCAAGATTCCAGCCTCACCCCCAAGCCTAAAGGCCACTGTTCCGTCAGCCTTTCCTATTACCTAGCTCTCAGATGACCCCATCTGGGTGGAACAGTGGCCCCTCCCTCTAGAAAAGTTAACTGCCTTACACAGTCTTGTAAAAGAACAGTTAAATCTGGGACATATTAGGTCTTCAGTCAGCCCTTGGAATACCCCCATCTTTGTTGTCCGAAAGTCTTCTGGAAAGTGGCGGATGATACAGGATTTTAGAGAAATAAATAAAACCATGAAGATACAAGGAACCCCCCTTAAGGGGACTTCCTTGGGTTCCAGCCATTCCCTCTAATTTCTATTTAATGGTAATGGATCTTAAAGATTGTTTTTTTTTCCATTCCCCTCCACAGAAAGGACTGTGAACGCTTCGCCTTCTCAGTCCCTTCCATCAATTATGAGGGACCGGACTCCAGATTTGAGTGGGTGGTCCTCTCTCAAGGGATGGCTAACAGCCTGTCCTTCTGTCAGAGGTTCATCCAACGGGTACTGTTTCCCTGGAAAGAGGCTCCTGGTACCTTGTGTTACGTGTATATGGATGATCTCATTATAGGGGCCAATTCCCCAGAAAAGTTACATATCTATGGTAATCAAATTATTAGCGCCTTGGCAGAGGCGGGTTTCCATGTGTCTCCTGACAAGACCCAAACTGTTCCACCTTTTACCATCCTAGGTACCCAATTGGATCCTCCCACTGTTAAGAATAAGGCCCCCCAGCTGATGATTCGGCCCAAGTACTCATTAGCTTAGCTTCAGAGGCTCCTGGGGGAAATAAATTGGCTCCGGCCCTGGATCCCAGTGTCTACTGGGATTCTCGCTCCCCTCTTTGAGCTACTTAAAGGAGCCCAACCCCATTCAGTCATCCTGTTGCACCCAGAGCACCAGGAAATCTTGCGGGAGGTTAATAAAGCCCTCAAAGACCATCAGCTAGGGCAATATGACCCCAATCTCCCCGTGTCTCTGAGTATATTCGAGGCCAATCGGACGGCCCTAGCTGCCATCGTTCAAGAGGGGGAGCCCCTCTTATGGGTCCAGGTATCCCTGGGAAGTACCACACACTGTCTTCCCCCTCAGACCAAATTGCTCACGTTATCATCAAAGGGTGACAACTATCTATCCGTCATTTTGGACGTGACTTAGATACTATTATAATCCCATGTAGGCTAAAGGATTTTCAATGGATGGGCACCCAAAATCCTCGGATACCTCTATCATTAGAGAGATATGTGGGCCTCTTGGATTGTCATCACGGCCCATCTAGATGGATCCCTGCTTTCTCTAGGTTAGGGTGGCGCTTTGAGAGTGTCTTCTCTCCCCACCCTCTTCCAGAGGCTACCTGTGCATTCACTGATGGGGGGCACATGGGAGCGGCATGTGTAATATACCAGGGAGATGGCCCTCCCCTCTCTTATGTCCAGGTATGCGCCAGCTCTCCCCAACTCAAGGAGTTGATAGTTGCCTCTCTAGCAATAAAAAATGCTCCTGAACCCCTTAATCTTTTTATTGATAGCCTGTACTTGGCTAACCTGCTTCCAAACCTCCCTGGAGCCTTTATAAAATGGGACCAAAATCCTTTAACCCCTGCCATGATGCAACTGAGAGACCTAATTGAGGCAAGGTCGGAGCCCATATTTGTTAACCATTTGAGACTCCCTGGTTTCTTATCCGAAGGCAATAACCTTGCTGACAGGGAAGCCTCCTCCCGGGTCTATGAGGAACAGGCAAAAGAATCTCCTTCTAATCTTCATGAATTAACCCATGTTAACTGGAGAGGGCTTAGGGCCAGATTCCCTAATGTCCCTATTGGCCATCTCAAAGCCATAGAGAAAACTTGTGATAAATGTTAACCCTTTTACAACCCCCCCTCCACTTCAACCCCAGGGCATCAACCCTAGGGGATTAAAGTCCAATGTTATCTGGCAATCTGATGTGACCCATTACCCCCCTTTTGGAAGACTTAAATACATCTTTGTTACCATAGACACCTACTCACATCTCTTTGGGCTTCTGTCCACTCAGGGGAAAACTCTAAACACTTAAAAAAACATTAGCTCCAATGCTTCGTGGTATTGGGACTCCCCTGTTAGGTTAAGACAGACAATGGACCCTGTTTGTAAGTAAAGCCATGCAAGAGTTAGTTCTTGGATCTCTGGCATATTCAACATATTACGGGCATTCCAAACAATCCTACCGGACAAGCTATAATAGAACGAGCACATCAAAGTATCAAAAATCAATTAATAAAACAAAAAGGGGAGTTTCCCCCCAGGAACAACCCAATATGGCACTAATAACCTTAAATATCTTAAATTTTTATAAGAATGAAGATGTGCCTCGAGTGGTAAAACATTGGCAACCATTAACACCCGCTAAGCCACAAGAAGCTAGGTGGAAAGACCCGCTTACAGGCCAATGGCAAGGCCCCGACCCACTTCTTACCATTGGAAGAGGGTATGGGTGTGTTTTCCCTCACAATCAACCTAAGTCCATCTGGCTACCTGCAAAAAATATAAAGTTAACTCTTAACCCAAGCCAGGAATAAAAACTTGAGCACCATCTTCTTCTCTTGCAGGAGAGACGCTCCGACCAAGATCAACCCGAGACTGTCAGATAAGTATCATACTCTCCCCAGCCCACACCTTGTTCTATCTTATTATAATGGGGCCCTTAATGATATTGGGCCTCATGACCCCAACCACCAGGTACTGTCATGGCACTAAGGACCATCCTGTCTTAACCCTTATCAGACATCCTCAGATATTGATACCTCTGGGGAGTGACATTGATTCCCTGCCAAGATTATTGGGTAGTAATCCCAAATGGGGGCTCCCTGCTACAAGAGAAGAACCATGGGCCTCATAGACCAATCTGTCAGATACCTGCAACAAAACAATAGCTTGCTTTGATTTTGAGTTTGTAAAATTGACTTCAAATGGCTTACATACAGGGTGGCCAACTCCACGTGGAGAGTGAGAGGCCTATATAATCAAACTGTCCTCAGACCCTTGTGCCTCAAAAATTTTACGGAACTGGCCTCAAATCCCCGACCAAAATGGGAATGTACCCAGGGTAACGACTACCAACCAGCCCTTCCATTGCTCCCAATGTGTAAGTCTTACTACCTGGAAACATCTGGGTCCCCCACGGTTCCATCATCTATCAAAATGATGTCAATAACACCAAAATAGTTATCTTACCAGAAGTAAATTTCTTACAAAGAGTCTGGAAAAAAATGACAGGGATGTTCTCGTGGGAAAATCTAGTTCTGTGGGGCACCGCCATTGTCATCATTATCATTTTAGTAGTCTTATGGAAAGTAATTACCTGTATAAAAAATAATCATCAACAGGCTTAGTCTAAGCTAACCATGTTGGTCCAAATAATAAGGGATTGATATCCACTGCCCAGAGATTCTTGGGCCTACGTGGCCTTGTCTCAGTTGGAACATTGAGGCCTTAACCTCTCAGAATGTTTGTCTCCTTCCCTCCCCAAAGTTAGGTTGCTGCTGCTGCTGCTCGCTATGCCCAGGATGAGTTCTGACTCGTCCTGATTCTCCCCTCCTCCTTCTCGCCCGGTTTCCTTCGCCCCTTTCCCCTCCCTCGGGGGTGATCCCTAGCCGGGATACCTCCCGAGAAGGCCTCTATTCCTCTTTATTGGCTGGAATGGTAGTCAATAACGGGTAAGATCTCCTGAAAGATGGAGAAAACCTAAGACAGGCACGTTCCCCATGGAATAAGAGCCCCTCTATAAAACAAAAAGGGGGAGATGTAGGGGACTAAAAGGGGTGGCCACACCCGCCACCAGGAAATGGAAACTTAAGCTACAAGCAAGGATGGCCCTGAGAGGAAGTGAGGAGGGTGGAGACTGGACTTGTTTTGAAGAAGAGCTGATTGGATGCATACGCATCCTCGTGTGTGGACAGTACGTGATCAAAGTCTGGATTGGATCCGGCTCAGCATGGACTGACTGACCTTTACGCAGATAGGCTTAAGCGTCTCGTGGTTGCTAATGGCACCTGCCCCTGAGCCTTACTCAAACCCTGCACTGCGGAACAATAAATGGAAGAGCTCTCGATACTCTGTCCCTGCCGTGGTTCATTTGGGGCTTGGGTGTGGCGCAGTCTTCCCTTTCCCGGGGACCCACTGGTGGGCATTTCCCAGGGCTGAGGGGCGATCGCAGATAAGAGGCAAACGGTGGGTTCCCAACAGGCTTTGGAGACATTTACTCCTTATTAGCATGAGTTTCTCTTCCCTTCCTTCCTTCCTTCCTTTTTTTTTTTTGTGATACTGGGAAAATTGACCTAGGGGCATTCTACCTCCAAGCTACACCCCCAGCTCTCTTTTATTTTTATTTTGAAATGAGGTCTTGCTAAGTTGCTGAGAGTCTAACTAAGTTGTTGAGGCTATCCTCGAACCTGTGATCCTCTTGTTTCAGCTTCTCAAGTACTGGGATTATAGGCAGTGCTACCACACCTGACTTTCTTTCTGTTTCTTCATGTATAAAACAATAGCCTTACTCAAAAATGAAATAATTTTTGGAAAATACCAATAGTCCGTGCAGACAGGAAACACCCAGGAAATGATAATTCTATTGAAAGGTTTCTGTTTTACATTGACCATCATTACATACTTAGCTATGTCAGAGGAATTAGCTGTGTGTTTAGAGGTACTAATAAAATTTGGAGGACTGGGCCTCGGCAGAGTGTGGTTATGTTATGAAATACAAGGATATGCTGATGGAACCACGAACAAACATCTGGATACACATTCTGGCTGGTGTTTGGAGGAGGACTCCTCTAGCTCCCTGGAGAAAGGGATGAAGTAGGTGGAAGAAAAGGGAGGAGGAAGAGGAATTCCAGGTAAGGGAAGCCACAGCCAGAGAACAAAGCAGGCGTGATTGTGTTGTTTCTGGCTGCAGTGAGGAAGGAGATGGAGAGAACTGTAAATGATAGAACTGTTGCGTTCTTTCTAATGCTCATCCAGGGGACTTTTTCAAAGAAGCAGACACTGCACAAAGTTCTTTTGATTGCTGGCTATTTTAACTGGCTTAGTCCCTTAAATCTCTCTGAGCCTCAGTTTTTCATTGTAAAACAGGAAGAATTGTATTCATCACATTTGGTATTGTGACGCTAATGTGAAAGTCCTGTGTAAACAATAAGGCACTGTACAGATATAAGGGCTATTGTTGATGGCTTCTCACCGGGGCACCCACAGAAGATTGTTTAAAATGTTAAGCAGATCAGTCCCCTGCTCAAAGCCCTCCAGGGGTTTCCTACTGCACATATCATCCAAACTGGGTACACCGACCCAGGCCTGTAGCCCCAGCTCCTGACTTAGGAGCAGAGGCAGGAGGATAGCTTTGGCCTAGTGCAAGGCCACCTGGTCAACTTAGCATGACCCTGCCTTAAAGCCATCCAAGCCCGTGTGTGTGTGTGTTACTGGAGATTGAACCCACGGTCATTCTACCTCTGAGCCCCCAGCCCTATTTAATTTTTTATTTTGAAACAGGGTCTCGCTAAGTTGATGAGGACCTTGCTAAGTTGCTGAAGCTGGCCTCGAAACTGTGATCCTCCTGTCTCAGCCTCCCAAGTACTGAGATTATAGGCATGTACCACCATTCCTGGCTTATCCAAGCCCCTTACCATGACCCACTAGACCATTTGCAACCTGGCTCTTCGTGCCTATTCTAGCTTCATCCTATGCTCCCCCACCCCCCATGTTAACCACCTTCCAAGCACACTGGCCCTCTCTTCCACTAAGGGCCAAGCCATTCCTATCTCAGTGCTTTTGTGCTTTCTGTCACTCAAGAGTTGAATCCTGGCCACAGCTGGCTCTCTGTTTTCATTCAGGTCTTCCCTGGGACACCATCTTCTGAAAGAGGCTGCCCTGGTCCACCCAATCTAAAGTACTCTCCACCCCATCCCAGTCCCTACTCCCCAGCCACTATCTGTCTCCTCATTTCATTTTTGCCATGGAGTTTACCTCTGTTGAAACATACCTTGGTCACGGGTCATCCGTTTGTCCATTGACTGTTTCCCTCTCCCCTCATATAAGTTCCTTCCAAAAGAACTTGGTATGCCTTGGTCACTCCTCTACCAGTGTCTGGAGCAGTATCTGACACCGAGAAGTGCTCTGCAAAATATTTATTGCCCAAGTGTAGTGACTGCCATCCCTCCAACCCAAACACCTTCCAATAAAAGTCAAATGTGTCCTATCCATGGGAAAATATTTTTTATACTTTTATTGGTGCATTATAGTTTCACATCATAATGTAGTTTAGTATTGGGGTCTTAGCCCGGCAGGAAAGACCCCGCCTCTAGATGGCGCCTGGCAGAGTGCCAGAAGCAGCTGCAGGTGGTAACATCCTAGGGCTGCGCCACGCCAGAGCGCATGCACCAGCACGCCCGGCTTGTGGCCGGCCCAGGTGAGAGCTGTATGAGGCACCTCGTGGCTCAAGCCCTGCGCGGCTTTAAGAGCCTCCACCTCTTGCCCGAGGTGTGGTTGCTGTGTGGTTACTGGGTGGTGTGGTTGCTGGGAGGCTGGTGGTTGCTGGAGAAAGGGGTTGTTGGGGGTCTGTTGGAAAGGTACTATTTTGAGGAACGGCTACAGAGAACGAGAGTGGGGCAGTTGGAGAGACGATTGCTGTCAGGGTTAAGAGAACGATTACTGTTACTATTACTGCTTGGGTAGCATCCTCGATCCCAGAGAGAGAGAGAGAGAGGTATAATAAAGAGAAGTTTGAGCCAGCAATGTTCAGTCGGCGTCTTTATTGGGGCCTCACGGTTGAGGGTTCAGCCTGGGGTCCCGATAGTTCAGAGTGATAGTGACATACACGCACGTAGCACTTGGTGGGCTTTTCCCTGGCTCCTTCCCTACTTCCCCCTCTCCATACACAGTATTGAGATTGACAGTGACATTCTCACATATGTATATAACATCAATGGAAGTGATTCCTTCATTGATCCTCCCTCTCTCTCCCCCTTCCATGGGAAAAGTATTTTCAAGTCCTCACAGACTTCTGAACAAGAAGAACTCTGAATTATATTGCTCTCATTTAACTCCTGTTACATTTTAAGAATCATGAATACCAAGTCGGAATATGACCAAGAAGAAGCCAACATAACAAGTCTATGCTGTCCACGGTAATACCAGCCAAGGCAAAAATACCTCAAGCTCATAGTTGTGGGGACGGACGAGGACAGAGGCAGTTGGCATTTAAGAGGAAACGGGTGGGCGTCGAGCTGGACTCTAAGAGCGACAAAGCCCAGGGGGGCCACGGAGGCTTTACCGGAGTTGGCAGGTGGTGGCTGTTTAGTGAGGTAATTTGTGCCTGGCTGGCGCTGCCCACAGAGTTGCCTGTCGGAGGGAGGTGTTGGCAGATCCCTGATGCCCCGTGGCTCTGCAAACTGCTGCTGCTGCTGCTTAATGAACCAGTCAGCCATTAAAGTGCCTCCCACGCCATGGCAGTGTCTGCAAGTTGAGCAGCTGAAGGAACACTCTGGAGAGCAGGGAGCTGAGACTTGACCACAGCCCTGCAGGTCCCGCCTGCTGCGCCCCAGCTCTTTGACTGAGTTCCTAACACTGGCCTCAACTTCACTCTGGCTGCAGCCGTGCCGGCTTCCCTGACTTTTCTCCAGCCTACCAAACCAGCACCTACCTCAGGGTCTTTGTACTGGCTATTTCTTTTTTCTTTCTTTCTTTCTTTCTTTTTTTTTTTTTTTGGTGGTACTGAACCCAGGGGCATTCTACCTCCAAGCTACACCCCCAGTCCTATTTTTTTATTCTTTATTTTGAAACAGGGTCTCACTATGTTGCAGAGGGCCTCACTAAGTATCTGAGGCTGGCCGTGAACCTGGATCCTCTGGTCTCAGCCTCCCAAGTACTGGGGTTACAAGCGTGCGCCACCACGCCCAGCTGCACTGGCTATTTCTGCTGCCTGGAACTCTCTTCCCTTAGACCTTTGCCTGGCTGGCTCCTTGACTAGATCTAAGTATCTGCCACAGTGAAGAGGCCTTCTCTAGCCACCCAAACCCAAAAGAGCAGTTTCCCCTTTAGCCTTACTTACTCCAGTTCTTTTTCCCCATGTATTTTTCTTCAAATAAAACTGATAGTTTATTTTAATCTACTTGCATATTTTCTTACTGGCTGTCTCCAATCCACCTGCCCACTCCTGTGTCCACCAATCTAGCATAAATTTCTGGAGAGTGGGGAACATGTTTGTCTTGCTTAGTGTTATAGGCCCTTAGAACCATGCCTAACTCAGAATATCAATGGCAACAGGTATCAGTTGAGTTTGTTGAATGAATGAATGAGGGAAGGCTCCGGGCAGGATGGACTGGGATATGGAGGGCATTGAATACCAGAGGTGGGGACAAAAGGGTGAGCCCCCTCCCCACCCTGTTGGAGGAGCAATGGTGGTAGGTATAGAAGGAAGAGGGGCTCAAGAGGAAGAGGAGTACTTTAAGAGCTTTGTAGGACCTAGGATGTCCACATCCCACCTTAAATGTACATCTTTTTTTTCTGTAGAAAAAGCAGACAAGCCAGGCATGGTGGTGTGGTGCATGCTTGTAATCCCAATACTTGGGAGGCTGAGACAGGAGGATTGAAGGTTCACAGCCAGTCTCAGCAACACGAGGCCCTCTGCAACTTAGTGAGACGCTATTTCAAAATAAACAATAGAATAGGACTGAGAGTACAGCTCAAAGGTAGAATGCCCTTGGGTTCCACACCCAGTTCCCCCCCCCCCACACAAAGCAGACAAGATTTTGGTGATTGTCATTCTTGATATTATTTGGTTACAAACACATTTCTTTTACAATTGCCTGTAATGACTTGACAATCACCACGTACCCTAGGAAAGTCTTTCATAGTGATAAAAAATTAGCCTAAAATTATTTTCCATTGAGATGAAATTTTATAGATACCAAAGTTAACAAATTTGTTTTTAAGTCATTGTCTGAATGTTTATTAATTTCAATTCTTCCTTTGATAATTTAGTGTCAGTTAAAACATATTTTCCGAGGGTAAAATATTACCTTGAACACCTCCTGCCCATGCAAAGACCTTGTAGGACTTAGGCCTGGTGCCCAGAGCCCCTGAGAGCCCCTGAGAACTGACAGGCCTGGGGAGGATGATCCTCACTGTAAGGCAGGAGGGTCTGAGCTAGGGAGCCCCTCACGATGTTGCGCTTCTGTCAGTGGGGTCAGCCACAAGAGGGAAGAGGAAGATTAAAGAGATCCAGAGAGGCCCGAGGATGCTTGACCTCAGCCCTGGGGTGTGTGGGGGGGTGGGGGAGGGGGAGGAGGGAAGGAAGATGGTGGGTTGAGTTTGGGATATATTCATGAAAAGGGTTGGGGCATCAGTTTCTCTATCTGTAAGGGAGAATTAGTCAGGGATTACCAGAGAAACAGAACCAGTGGGAGACAGATAGATGTAGAAATTGTGTGTGTGTGTGTGTGTGTGTGTGTGTGTGTGTGTGAGAGAGAGAGAGAGAGAGAGAGAGAGAGAGAGAGAGAGAGAGAGAGAGAGAGAGAGAGAGAGAGAGAGAGAGAGA
>PVLC010009679.1:0-22056 GCA_004027655.1 Graphiurus murinus | reverse complement strand
ACCCCCCAATGACCCAGCTTGAGGGTAGGCAGGCAGGGGGAGTTCTCTGTCACTCCCAGGAGGAGGGTCTATCTTTTTGTTCTGTTCAGGCCTTCAATTGATTAGATGAGTTCCACCCACATGGTGGGGGTGGGGGAGGCAATCTTCTTCACTCGTTCTATAAATTTTTATGTTGATCTTATTCAAAAACATTCTCACCAGACACATTGAGAAGCAAGCTTGACCCATCATACTTCCTCTCTAGGGCAGTTTTGTAAGTTCTCTTATGCTTCAAACGGGGAGAAAAACACCCATCTTTTCCACTACTCAGGGCATTCTGAGGGTAAAAAAATGATGTGTGTGAAAAGGTTATCTAAGCTCTAGAGAGTTACGCAGATATAAGGCTCCATTTAGTCTATTACTCTAATCAAGTGCAACATGGTCAACACATGCATGCATTCCTGCATTCACGAAGATTTATCAAACACCTACTATCTGCTGAGGCCCTGGGAAGCATGGGAAGTGGGGGGTGAGCAAGACACACAGTCTTCTGGCCACTTCCTTGGCAAGACCTTCCCTGATTCCCACAGTCCTGCATGGGATCTTTTGTGAATAGCTCCTTCAGCCCTTTGCTCTTTTTCTCCTCAACATCTGGTTTGACTTATTATCCTGTATCTATTTTAATAATTATTTAATCTCTATATGTCTACACCACTTGGAGATAATAAGGTCTGTTGGGGTAGGAATCTCCCTGATTTTGCTCAACATTATAGGCCCCTGAGTCCTACTATATCAGTCACCCGGGGGGAACTAAGAAACAAGTTGTTGAGTCAACAAAGTAATGAACGGATGAATGGATGGATGGATGCTTTCTAAGTGTCCAGGATATAAAACACCAAAGTAATTCAAGGCTCAAATATGCATGGAATAATGATTGTTCAATATGCCAATATGCCAAGGGATTTGGATACCAATAGTCAGTAGGTAGCATCTAAAAGTCAAAGTTGACTGTTCCCTTTGAACTAGGTGTGACAGGGTCAGGCTGAAGATTATCTCCGGAGGCAGCCAACTGTCGCATGCAAAGAAGGGAGTAGGAGGGCTCGTGGGCCCAAATCAAGCACATCAAAGACCATGGTGTCCCTTCCAGATCCCTCTCCAGTTGCTCACAACCTGGCCTGAGAGATTAGTGCTGGTCTTCCTGTGGCTCCCTGAGGCCGCTACCCAGTTGTTATCTGGCCCAACCTGCTGCCTGGCCTTGGGGATGCTGAGCCGCAGCGCAGCCCTAACTCAGAGGGGCCCTGCTTCTTTCCATTAAAGCTACCCCCAGTACTTATGGAGAAGGAAATGTTCCACCAGTGGGGTGGGCTTTGTCTCCAGAATCAACTCCTGTCAGTCAGCCACCTCCAACTGTCTGGTTGCTGTAGGAATGGAGATTGGTCTTCATAACAAAAGATAGTAAATGTGTGCCTCCTGTTGGGGGGGCTTGTCTTCCAGGTTCTTTGACCTCACCCTCCCATGCAATTGATAACTGGGGATAGGTTCCAATGAGAAGGCCATCCTTGGGAAAGGAAGAATGCCCCAGCATTCTAAGTGGACACATCTCAGAAGGATGATGCCAATTCTTTTTAACTATTTGAAAGGTTTCCACACAGGACAAAGATCAGATTTAAATCCCCCCCCCTTTATTTTTCTGGAGAACTCAGCAAGAACAAAATGGTAAACAAGGTGCAGTGGTGCACATCTGTAATCCCATACTTGGGAGGCTGGGACAGGAAGATCATAAGTTCTAGGCCAGCCTCAGCAACTTGGTGAGACCCTCAACAACTTAGTGAGACTTTGTTTCCAAATAAAAAGCAAAAAGGGCTGAGGATGTAGCTCAGTGGTAGAATGCCTCTGGGTTCAACTCTCAGTAACCCCACCCCTACCTACATACATAAAAGAAAAGAAGAAAATTATGGCTCTAGAGAGATATTCTTTGACTCAAGGAAAGGAAGAAATGTCTATCAAGTCCAACTACCTGAAAATGAAGTGGAATACCTACTGAGTCTCCTGTCCCTGGATGTGTTCAAATGAATTTATGTTCCATATTCCACATGCAATGAGGGATGTTTCATAGGCCTGCATATCTTGAGGAAGTTTTGGTCTCTGGGAAGTAGAGGAGAAGGACACACTATACAACAGAAAAATAAAAAAAACATTAGTAGCTCAAATTTTTTTTTTTTTTTTTTTTTTTTGTGGTATTGGGGATAGAACCCAGAGGCATTCTACCTTTGAGCTATACCCCCAGCCCAATTTTATTTCTTATTTGGAAACAGAGTCTCACTAGGTTGAGACTGTCCTTGAACCTGCAATCCTCCAGTCTCAGTTTCTCAAGTGCAGGGATGACAGGCGTGTACCACCAAGCTTGGCTCAAGCTTGTTGGTTTTGAGCACTTGCACACACCAGGCAAAACCACCATGTGCAGTGAGCCCTGTAATTATCACCATGGCATAGCGAAGACGACCGAGATTGAGAGAGGCAAGCAGCTTGTCCATGGTCACACAGAGCAATCGTAGAGTGGGGACTGAGCCCATTCTGTACCCTCCTCCCTCGGCTTCCTCTCTATCAGAGCGGAAAAACTAGTAGAGCTTAAAGAAGAGATTTCTACTAAGAAAATTCATCAGAATGGGCCCAACATAGAACAGCAACTCACAGCAACAACACAAAAGGCCGAAATCAGAGGAAATGACCCCAATTGGGTACAATTTGCAAATCACCTCCAGAGAGTCTTCAGGCAAAGTGAGAGCCAATTTTAAAACACCCACATCCTCTGGGCCTCGCCCTCCGCCCCAAAGGTTCTTTGGGCCTTTGCTCAGGCAAAAATCCCTCTGCTGCCTTCATTTGCATTGTTCTTGGGAGGGGAAAGTGAGCCCTGAAGTCAGTCCCCTGAGAGGAGAGTCAGACTCAGCCCTCCTTGGGCTTGACCAGCCTTGACTGCGTGGGAATTTGGCCCACGGGTCCCAAAGGAGTCAAACTAATCAGTCAGCTTTCCCGCAGAGGATGGAGACACTTGGTCCTTCACAAGAAAAAGAGTGCCCCACCCCAGTGACAAGAAATGAGGGCGCTGGTCACCAAATGAAAATAAAAGAACTTTACCCTGTGTGACCCTGAGCTCTGGACAGCAAAGCTAGGCCAGGGCTGCTGGGCTGTGGCCGCCGTTGTGTGTCAACCTATATCCCCCCTGCAGACACCCTGGAACTGTGAAAAGTGGTCTCCCCACAGCCTCTGGAGCACCACAAAGAAGCTATGTGGGAGCTGGTTGTAATCCCAGTACTTGAGAGGCTGAGACAGGAGGATCACAGGTTTGAGACCGGCCTTGGCAACTTAGCAAGACCTTGTATTAAAAAGTATAAAGGGCTGGGGGGGTGTAGCTTGGAGGTAGAATGCCCCTGGGTTCAATCCCTAGTACCATTAAAAAAAAAAAAAAAGAGAGAGAGAGAGAGAGAGAGAGAGAAAGAGAAAAAAAAAGCTATGTAGGGCTAGGTCCTCTCTCTCTCTCTCTCTCTCTCTCTTTCCTTCCTTCCTTCCTTCTTTTTTTTTTTCTTTCTTTGTACTGGATATTGAACCCAAGGGCATTCTACCTCTGACCTATACCCCCAGCCTTTTTATTTTTTGTTTCAAAACAGGGTCTCAATAGATTGCTAGGAGTCTTGCTACATTGCTGAGGCTGTCCTTGAACCTGGATCCTCTTATCTCAGCCTCCCAAGTATTGGGATTACAGGGGTACACCACCATGCCCCACTGGCTAGGTCATTTTCTCTAGATCCTGTAGGGCAGTTTATTATAAGGCTCTTGAATATTCCGGATATGATCTAGAGAGCCATGCTGTAAGAACTTTTTCTAACTCTTCCTTCCCTTGCACCACCTCATGAAGTGTCCACTTGTGTGCAGGTCTCTGTTCTGGGCTACAGGGGTCCTGCTCAATCCCAAAGCATTCACTGGTCCTCAGGGGCTTGGGAATGACCTGGGTAGTCATGCTTTTTTTTTTCTAGCAAGAGAATGAAAATAATTTTCACCTCCATGAAATTTCAAAACCAGACAGAATGTGCATGGTTCTCTATGGCCGCCTGGGGACCCCAGGTCGCTGTGGCCCCATGTTGTGGGGAGGAGAGAATGACTTTGCAACCCGAGGGCAATTCGTCATTAGAACAACAGAGCCGGCAACAGTGGCTCTGGCCTTATCAGAGCAGTTGGCCCGGCTGGATTCTATTAATTGCTGAATGCTGTTGGGTTTGGCAGATACAGGAAGCAGTTTACATGGCTACACAGTGCCCCCGCTCGCAGCCACTCTGAAACGGTATTATTGTAGTGGGATAATTGTGATTAGGGACAGTTCCCCGAGGAAGACCAGGCCTTTGATGATTGGGTCACTTCCTCTCCACTCCACTTCAGTGTGATAGTGTGGCTCGGCGCACAGACACATACACCCTTTGCTGGCCAGAGAGCCCCAGTCCCACACAGCCAGGCCCCTGAACAGGGGCCGCCCAGAGCCCCATCATAACCAGGACCCTCAGAGACAGGGAAGCAGGCTGGAGAGCACCCCTTCCCCCATTTCTTTGCTGGGTAATGATGACAAGCAGCCCGGTCAATGATCTCAGTCCCAAGAATGTTCCTGCAACCGCACGTGCGTTGGAATGAGAGAGACCGGGGTCTATTTTCACTGGCTGTGTGACTCTGGGAGGTCCCTTCCTTGAGTCTCAGTTTCCCCATTTGTAAAGTGAGGATGATAAAAGGCTATCTCAAATGCTTGGCATGGAGATTAAATGGGGTTACTTTAGTGTTCATAAGCACTAATAATTATTAGTTATTATTATTATTATTATTATTATTATTATTATTATTATTGGTACTGGGTGTTGAACCCAGGAGCATATTCTACCTCTGAGTTATACCCCCATCCTTGTTTTATTTTTATTTTGAAATATTGTCTCACTAAATTGCTGAGGCTGGCTGTAAACCTGCAGTCCTGTCTTATCTCACAAGTACTGGGATTACAGGGCACATGTCACCACACCAGGCTAATTCTTGTTGTTGTTATTATTATTATTATTGCTGTTAATCACACCCTTCTCTCCTCCCCAAAGCGATCATCTCCTGAGGGCTGGAGATGAAAGTTTCTTGGTGAAGAAGAAAGAGGCAGAGAAGGAGGTTGGCAGGGCCTGAAGGCCTGGAGGAGGGCCAGATCCCTGTCTCAGCTTCCTCAGTACCATTCTCTGGGCCAGAGCCCCCAAAGCAGAGCCCATGTCTCTGGCCACGCACTTGGCATGCACCTCCAGTACCACTGGATGCTACGCTCATCCGCCCACTCTGCCCAGGGGTTTTTTATCAGGAACAGCCCCTCATGAGGCACCCTGAATTGTGGTTATCTCAGCGTCTCTCAGGCTCCTGGGAGAAAAACACCCTCGGTGCACATGGGTGGGAACAGTGTTTCCCCGAACAAAGGACTCCACCCAATGACTGCCCGGCCAGTGGGCCCTGCAACTGCTTACAGGTGGGGGCTGGGTAGGGACAGGTGTGGAGCAGGTCTGCCTTGTGTCCTGAGGAGGACACAGCAGAGCAGAGTGGCTGACAGCACGTGTGGCTCTAGAGTCAGGTGCCTGGGGTTCATACCTGCCACCTACTAGTTGTGCGCTCTTAGGAAAGTCACTTTCTGTCTCAGAGCCTCCGTTTCTTCATCTGGTAATGGAGGTAAAAATACCTCGCTCAGAGCACTGTGGCCAGGGTGAAATGAGACATGTATGCAAAACAGTATAGTCACACATATAGGCAACATGCTATAAATGGTAACCCATGAGGGAAGTCAGATAGGCCCAGGAGAGCTCTGAGTGCCACTGACAGGCTTTCAGCCACAAAAAGGGGGGATCTCCCTTGGTCCCAGAAATGCTCCTGGGACCTAGTGTGCCTTAGGGACTGCCTGCCAGCCCAGAGTCCCCACACATTAGGAATATCCCACCAGTTCTTTAAGACAAAGACTGTGCATTTTGTTTACCACTAGACACTTGGTACTGGTTTTTGTTTGTTTTTTAATGGATGCTACAAAAAAGGACCACAATTTTAGTGGCTTAAAACAACATACGTTTATTATCTTACAGTTCTGGAGGTTGGAAGCCTGAAATGGGTCTCAGAGGACTGATGCCAAAATGCCAGCGGCTATGTTCCTCTGGATGCCCTGGGAGACAGTCAGGGGCCACCTACATTCCTTGGCTAATGCCCCCTACCCCATCTTCAAAGTCAGTAACGTACCAGCTTCAGATCTCTGATGCACACTTACAACGACTCTTGTGACCACACCGGGCCTACCTGGATGATCCAGACGACTCTCCCACCTCCAGGGGAGCTGAGCAGCACCTTAATCCCAGCTGTCAAGGTAATCCCCTTTTGCTGTGCAGCACAGCAAAGCCGCAGGTTCTGGGGATTAGGACATTTGGGGGAGCTTTTATTTTACCCACCACACCTAGCATGAAGGAAAGTGGATACAATGTCAGATTATAGCACTGACGCCTCTGTTTTGGACTGAGCTTCCTAACAAGGAAGGCTGCAGGATCTCACATCCTCCTTGGGGACATAAAGCAGTCATTTGTGAGAATGATAATGAGCACATTACGAGGGATTGCAGCACAGAGTGTTAACAGGGTGCACCAGCCCTGAAGAGACAAAGTGTCTGGTCAGTGCTCAGTAAATTACAGTGTTTATTTAGCAGATATTTTGAGCACCGGATTAGGTGCTAAGTGCCAAGGAGGCAGAGATGAGTAAGATGACTTTTCCTGCTCTTTATAAACTTGTAGGCTCAGGAAAGTTTCCCAGAAGAGGTAAGGATGGACCCAGGTTTAGGCACAGAGCAGGCTACAGATAAGGGAAACAGGATGGTTTTTCAGGATTTTTTTTCTTTTTGGTACTGGGGATGGAACCCAGGGGCATTCTACTTCTGAGCTACACCCCTAGCCCTATTTTATTCTTTTTATTTTGAAACAGGGTCTCACTAAATTGTGAAGGGCCTCACTAAGTTGCTGAGGCTGACTGTGAACCTGTGATCCTTTTGTCTCAGTCTCCCAAGTACCGGGATTACAAGTGTGAGCCACCATGCTGGGCTAAACAGGATGGTTTTAGAGGCAGTATGCATAGCGGTTATGCCATGTGTTGTCTGTGCGAACTTTGGCAAGCTTCTTAACTCCCTTGTGCCCTAGTTATCTAATTTTAGAAAAGGGAATTAAAAGTACCTGTGCACCAAATAAAAAAAAATTGAAAAAAAGTACCTGTGTCATAGGTCATTGGAAGGATAACATGATGTAATTCATATACAGTACCTGGGTAGTGCTTGCTACTTTGCAAGAGCCATGTAAGTGTTAACTAATGTTGTTGTTAACACTTCTTATCCCTTTCTCAGTCTTAAAAAATAGTGAGTAAGGAGTGAGGGATATTCTGGCACATACTACAAAGGACAGAGTAATGACAACTAATGGTCTCTGGTAGGAATGGAATTTTCTACTGTCAAATCTTTCAACATGGCAAAAAAGGCAAGGTTTGTTTTGTTTGTTTGTTTTCCGGTACTAGAGATTGAACCCAGGGGCATTCTACCTCTGAGCTTCACCCTCAGTCCTATTTTTTATTCTTTATTTTGAAACAGGGTCTCACTAAGTTGTGGAGGGCCTCACTAAGTAGCTGAGGCTGGCTATGAACCCGGATCCTCTGGTCTCAGCCTCCCAAGTACTGGGATTACAAGCGTGCGCCACCACTCCTAGTTTCTTTCTTTCTTTTTTTTTGCAGTACTGAGGATTGAACCCAGGGGCATTCTACCTCTGAGATATACCCCCAGTCCTATTTTTTATTCTTTATTTTGAAACAGGGTCTCACTAAGTTGTGGAAGGCCTCACTAGGTAGCTGAGGCTGGCCGCGAGCCCGGATCCTCTGGTCTCAGCCTCCCAAATGCTCGGATTACAAGCGTGCGCCATCACACCCGGCTTACTACTCCCAGTTTCTTTAAAAAAAAAAAAAAAAAAAAGAGGCAGTTTTGACTCCACTGTCAGGTGACAATTTGTCTTCACGCAGATTTTCTGATGGCCTCTTTATATAGGCAGATCAAGGGGCACAGAGTTTGACCTGCGTGGCTAAAACTTGCCCCAAGTAGATCCAAACTTGGGTTCATTCTTCATAGGCCCCTGGAGTCAGTCGCTGGAAATGGGGATCGGAAGAGCCAGGAGGCTAGGGGTTAGGGTGTGAGCCCCAGCTTCCCTGGGGAGAAGTCCCCTTTGGCCACTGGAATCCTGCACCAAACAAATCTAGAGATCCCCTTCTGACTCCTGGGTGACCCAAGGGCCCGCTCTTCTTAGGCTAATGATTGGGGAGTGAGCAGATGCCTGTTATCACAGAGGGAAAACTGAATCTGTTTAAAGAGTGATCTCCTTGGAGGTGCAGTAATTGCTCGTGATCAGACAGGAAGTCCTATTGCTCGAAAGGAGCCAGTGTTATCAAGAGAAAACACATCAGCGCCTGTCCTCTCCTAGGGAGTTGTGAGTAACCAACTGGGCTCCTCTGGACTACTCCTCTCCGGCTGGCCTTTGTTCAGATGCCCCAGGTCAGGGAAAGTTTGAGCAGGTGTGGAGGGAGCGGGCAGCTCCAGACCTTTTTCTTCATAGTGTCTCCTCCAGGGCCTGGGCTCTCCCTGGGGTGGGAAGCTAACACCTGCAAACTGTTCTGAAACCATCAGACAAGTTTGGTGACATCCTTCTCCTACTTGAACCCCGATCAACCCTCAGGACCAAATCTAATTCCTTTTATTTTTGTATTGGGGATGGAACCCAGGGGCATTCCACCACTGAGCTATACCCCCAGCCCTTTTTATTTTGAAGCAGGGACTTGTTAAGTTGTTGAGGGTTTCACTGAGTTGCTGAGGCTGGCCTCAAACCTGTGATCCTCTTGTCTCAGCCTCCCAAGTGCTAGATTACAGCATATGCCACTCCCAGCCATGCTGGGCTCAAGTCTAAATCTTTAGTGTGGTCTCGGAGGCTTGTCATCAACTAGCTTCATGGCACAGCTCTGCCTCCTGCTTTATCTAGCATCTCTTCCAACGCACTTCTTTCCGGTTCCTTCAGGGCCTGGCATGTCCTGTCACCATGCCAATACCACCATCTCTATACATTATGGTGTGCTGGGACCAAGCTCAGGAGACCAGAGGTGCAGACACGAGAGGAACATCCTACACAAAAACAGAGACATGAACGAGAGAGATCTGAACTTGGCAAACTTCTCCAAGCCTGCCCTCAAAACCCTAGCAGCTGATCTCAGTGTGGCTTCTTGTGTGTTCTTGTCCTTGTCTTGGAAATCGCTCCCGAGGACAGGAGCGATTTCCAAGACCTCAGCGTCTCAGATAATATCGAAGGTAATAATGAAGGTACTACTTATTGAGTGTGTGCCATGTACCAAGATGTGCTAAAGACTTTATGTGCCTTATTTAATCCTCATGGAGACTCTATGAGGTACGTAGTAGGATTCCCACTTTATAAATGAGAAAGTTAAGGGCCACTGAGGTGGTTATTTGTCCAGAATCCCACAGCTAGTTGGGAGGGGATGCAGAAACCCAAGTGTAGGTTTTTTTGCACCCAGACTCATCTAGAAGTCCAGGGTGCACTGCTTCCTAGGTGTGGACATGTGCGTGGCGGTGCAGGCGGCCCAGGTGCTGCAGGGCTGAGGGACAAGCACTCTAGGAAGGGCAGGATAGATGTGACCAGGGTAAGGCCTCTTTTGTTTGGCTTCACTTCAAACACAGAGAGCAGCAGGAAAACTAAAGCCCCCAACTTCCCTTCTCTGAAGACCAAAGCCAGGCCAAAAATAGGAGAGACAGGAAGCATTTGATCCCAAAGTGTCAAGTGAACGTGAACATCCTGCTGACTCGGCGTCAGGGAGTGCCCAAGAGCAGCTGCCACGCAGGGGATGTGCAGGGCTCAGTCCGCTGGGTGTGTGCAGCAAGACCCTCTCAGGCTGCCAGGCGTCCTGGCTCAGCTGCACGTCCAACACCGGAGCATCCAGGCCTCATGGGAACTGTTGGGGAGAAAGGGATGCATCTTGTAGACCCCTAGCTGTAGGAGGGCCACAAACCCGTCTCTACATTTGCATGAGGCCATGTGCCCCACAGCTGCTTCCAGATGACAAGGCACAACAGGGAGACACTGAGGCAGGCCTCCTGGGGGACCCCAGATGCCTCTGAGGGCCGGCTTTGGCTCAGGTGTCCCTGGTGGCCGTGCTGAACCTTCCCCACTCAGATGGCAGGGCAGCCGGTGTTTCTTGCTTACCTCTCCTGCTGTCTTCTGGACTCAGGCCGGCACGGGGTCTGAACTTTCTCAGCTCCCCCTGCACTGTTCTCGAGGGCCTTTCTCTTCATTATACTCTTGCATGTTCCACCTCCTCTTGGCATCTGTTTCTGGAGGGCCTGGACTAACTCAGCAAACAGCCAGTGACTGCTTCACTTTGTAGTTCAGAAAAACCAGAGCTCAGAGAGGCAAAGGGATTCTTCACAGTCACACAGTGACCTCCTGCGGGGTGGGAAACGTGAGGAAAAGTGAGTCTCCCAGCTTGCAGGCCATAGCTACTTCCTTTGTATCTTGTGTATTTGGAATGCAAGAGGAGAGAAACAGTGAGGAATGTGAGGATTTCTCTCTCCTTCCTTCCCTTCCTTCCTTCCTTCCTTCCTTCCTTCCTTCCTTCCTTCCTATACCAGAAGTTAGACCCAGGGGCCTTATACCTCCAACTTATATCCCCATTCCTTCTCATTTTTTTTAAATTTTGAGACAGGGTCTCCTTAAGTTGCTGAGGGTCTCACTAAGTTGCTAAGACTGGCCTTGAACCTGCGATCCTCTTGTCTCAGCCTTCCAAGCACTGGGGTTACAGGTGTACACCACTGTGCCTAGCTGAGAGTTTCTTCAAGATAAAGCCCTTCACACATTCATTTATGGATTCCTCTAGATCAAAAACCCCAGCAGGTGAAGGTAGTGTCTGTCTTATTCACTCCAGTCTCCAAACTTGGGTCTTTAAACTACACCATCTGCCTAGCATCATAATCATGAGAACACCATTCAAATGAGAGGGGTCACTATTGCTTTTGCAGAGGGGCAAAAGTGATTCTGGCTAGACAGACAGTGTCTGTGTGTGGGGAGAGCAGATCAGGGGATCACTAGAATAGGTGGGCTTTCCCCAGTCAGAGGAAATGGAGCACCAGTGTTTTCCCAGGGCTTTTACCTTGTTGGAGGCTGTGCAGACCTGTCAGTGAAGAGGCCTCTTGCTAATTTTTTCTGCACCTGGCCAGGAGCCGGGCAGCATCACAGCTTCCATCATGCTAATTGCTACCGTCTCCCCAGTGACACTGAGCTCAGTTCCTGATAAGGTGCTTCCTTAATAGTCTCCCATTTCTCCGCTGACACTGGAAAATAGGCCTGGCGTGGCGTGACTGCACTAAGCACGGCAGAGCTGTCGCACCCAGCCTCCAGGCCTGAACCATCAGCGGGCCCAGAATCGATAGTGTCAGGCAGCCCTGGCTTCCATGAAAGCGTCCATTTGGCACATTTGCTATTTGTCAGGCAGTTCCTCTTGCTAACGTCCCACAGTCTGTGGCCCTGGCGCCGCCGGAGTCCTTCTTTCTTCCTCAAAGTGCTGAGGGGAGTTTGTGAGTTCCAGACAGGATCAGCTTTCTCTCTTTGGAACAAAGAAGAGTGATAAGATTTGCATTTGTCAGCACCAGGTTGTAATTAGTGGCAGTTTGGGTTAGGGTTCGTCAGTTGCAAGCAACAGAAATCAACTGTGTGAGCTTAAACAAAAGAAGATTCATGAAAACTCTTTTTGGAACTCAGTCGTGAGGCTAGGTCAGCACTAGCCAAGCTCTTCAGGATTTATGTTCAAGGGAGGGGACATCACTTGGATCGAGTTTGGGTCACTTGCTAAGGTTAGGTGCTCATGGCTCAGTGTATGGTAAGTTAGATTCCCTCTGGCCTCCAGACTTCCTACCAGGCCTGTGTGGGGAGTAAAACAGAACCTGGGGAAAGTGCATGGAGTGGATACATATGTGTTTAGTAAGTAATAGCTATTAGTGCTTGAATTACTGCTGCTTTTGTAGTAATTCTTTTTTTTTTTTTTTTTTTTTCAGTACTGGGGATTGAATCCAGGAGGGGCATTCTATCTCTGAGCTACACCCCCAGTCCTATTTTTTATTCTTTATTTTGAAACAGGGTCTCACTAAGTTGTGGTGGGCTTCACTGAGTAGCTGAGGCTGGCCATGAAACTGCGATCCTCCTGTCTCAGCCTCTCAAGTACTGGGATTACAGGCATCCACCACCATGCCCCATACTTTTATAGTAATTCTAAGCACTAGGCAGTTAAAGCACCTGGTGGAAGGCTGGACACATGACCTAATTACTGTCTTGGAATCCATGAAGAATTCTCCTAAATGTTGTGACCAGCATTTTTTTTTTTTTTTTTTTTTTTTTAAGATTGTTGCCAATGTTACTAGGCAATGGAAACACCTGAGGTTTTTGAAGAGTTGAGTGACATATAAAGGAAGAACTTTTAGCTTCTAGAAATGCTATAAAAGAGCACCATGGGTCCTGCTTCTGGACAGATGTTGGGAAATAAGACAGAATTTTATCTGTATGGGATACCATAACCCTCTCCTAGCATTGCTGTAAAAAATTTGTACATGGAACGGGTGCAGTGGCCCACACCTGTAATCTCAGTACTTGGGAGGCTGAGATAGGAGGATTTAATGAGGCCCTCAGCAACTCAGTGAGACCCTGTTTCAAAATAAAAATTAAAAAGGGCACAGCCGGGCATGGTGGTGCATGCTTGCAATTACAGTACTTGGGAGGCTGAGACAGGAGGGTCACAGGTTTATGGCCAGCCTTAGCTACTTAGTGAGGCCCTCTGCAACTTAATGAGACCCTGTTTCAAAATAAAAAATAAAATAGGGCTGGGGGTGTAGCTTAGAGGTAGAATGTCCCTGGGTTCAATCCCCAGTACAAAAAAAGAAAAAAAAATTAAAAAGGGCTAGGATTGAGCTGGGCATGGTGGCACATGCTTGTAATCCTAGTATCTGGGAGGCTGAGACAGGAGGATCACAGGTTCAAGGACAGCCTTGCCAATTTAGTGAAGCTCTCAGCAACCTAGAGAGACCCTGTTTCCAAATAAGAAATAAAATCAGTCTTGGGGTATAGCTCGGAGGTAAAATGTTTCTGGGTTCAATTGCTAGTCTCTCTCTGTCTCTGTCTGTCTGTCTGTCTGTCTGTCTCTCTCTCTCTCTCTCACACACACACACACACACACACACACACACACACACACACACACGGCTAGAGGTATAACTTGGAGGTAGAATGCTCCTGGGTTCAATCTCTAGTACTGATTTTTTTTTTTTTTAATTGGGATTTCTCATTTACTTGCTCGGATCATGTTCTAGATCAACTACTGGGACTGTTCCCTGCTGTCTCCTCGGGGCAGACATGATGCAGGGCAGGTAGGCTCTCAAGTCTTGCAGTGCTTATTGAAGAGAGAGCAGAGGAGCTGAGGGAGATTCATGATTCAGAGGTGGGTCTTGTAGGAGAGGAAATGGGGGGCGGTCAGTTAGCAGGAAATTCCTGTGGGGACCCAGAGGTGGGACTACAGCCGGGAACTTTGTTTAGTCCCCTTCTGCTTCCAATGTCCGTAGCCTGGAGGGAGGGAGGCTGACCCTGTGTGACCTTTCCTCACCCCCAGTCAGTGTTGAGTGGGGAGGGCAGTTCCTGAGCAGAGGCCCCATGCGGCTGAGGAGTGACTGCTTTAGGAGTTCAGATGATGGGAGGCCAGTGGGGCCCAGAGTGTCTTCCAGGGTGAGAGTTGGGGTCAGGTTGACCTCATGTGATGGGAGAAATATGGGTTCAGGAAGGAGTAGGCAGGGGACAGAGCGCAACAGCAGAGAAGTACAGTGGATGTTTCTGTGGCCAGGAGTTCCTCAGGAAAACACATAGTCAGAGAGGAGCAGATGGGGAGACCGGGAGGCTGGGGTCAAGGCAAGGAGAGTCCTTAATATCAAGCTAGATTACTGTAATACACACACACACACACACACACACACACACACACACATATGCATATATATATATCCATACATACATAAATATACACATATATACATGTATTTGTATACACACATAAATATATATATATATACATACACATACATATATGTATATACATGCATATATACATAAATATAGAGGGTACTAGGGATGGAACCCAGGGGCATTCTACCTCCAAGTGACTCCCCCAGTCCTTTTTATCTTTTTATTTTTAGGTAGGGTCTTGCTAAGTTGCTGAGAGTCTCACTAAGTTGCTGAGGCTGGCCTCAAACCTGTGATCCTCCTGTCTCAGCTTCCCAAGTACTGGGATTACGAGAGTGTGCCACCACTCCTGGCTGATTCATATATATTTTTTATAAGCACATGTGAATGAATGTGAATGAATGAATGATTGTGCACATGAGCAGAGTGTGAACGGGAAGGAAGGAGATGCTTTTCCTGCTGTTTGAATAATCCTGTCCATCCAGAGCCAGCCTCCCAGGTGAGCCGTGCTCATCTCCATGGCTCCATGCCCCCGTGGTGGGAAGCTACCTGTGAGCTGCTGTCCAGAACTCTGGCACAGGAGGAGAGGAGGCCAGGCTAAGACAAAATGTGCTGGAGCTTCTGGGGCAATGATCGTGGTTGAATGAAGATATCCAGAGACCTCCTCCCTACCAGCAAATAATGGGGTTCAGCCAAATGCATTGACCTGGTAAGTTAAATAAAATAGTTTGTTTCCCTTAGGCAAAATTTTAGAGATGCTAAGAAGCTCCCTATTTCCAAACTGCCCACCCTTGGGCCTGTTGGGTAATGTCTGAAACTTCATAATCCAAGCTTCATCTCTTAGCTAGAGTCTGTGGTCACTAACATTTAAAGTTGTTATCAGATCGTTATGCTATACTGTAAATGAAAGCAGGTTTTGATGGGGAGGTTGAAGAGGGGAAGAACAATGTAATCTGAGCCTTGGAGATGGAAGATCATTAGGGAAGTACTAGAGAGAGTAGGAGCTGGCATGGCAGCAAACTTGGCCGAGGGCAATTTTGCTGAGTTCTAGTAACTGATTCTAATACCGGCCAGCCTGTCCAGTTATGAACAAAAAATGTTTCATACACTGGGTCCGATTATGGCATCAGCCAGATGATTTAAATGACTGCGTTAGGCAGCTAAATCCATAATCGTTGGCCTCTCCAGCACATAGGGGAGCGTGGCTAATCTTAACATTAGCAGGTTGCTGTGGCTCGTCAACAGCCGCCTGCTACAGAGTGAACGATGTTGCTCTCAAGATCCCGAGGAGGCCCAGGGAGTTCTGGAGGATGGAAGTGCTCATTCTTATTATAAAATCCCCTGAGAACAGCAGGCTGTTTAAAGGATCAGTGTGCAGGCCATTTCTCTTCCAAGGAACTTGCCTTACGGTCTCACGCTGAATATTTCCCAGTCATAATAGTTTGGAGAAAAATATTGCTAAATGACTGCATAAACAATTTTAATTGGCCTGGGCTCCCAAAATGTGCTATTTTTGTGCTGCTGCCAAGCTTGCTTTTTTACTAGCTAATTATGCCCAGCATTTAACTTTCGGCAAAAAAACAGGAAATAGGGCATTCATTACTCGAGTGACAACTTTTCAACAAGCCCACATTTCAACATCCATTGTGTAATTTCCTCTCCCTAGCTTACAGTTAGTTGTTCCATCAGGCCTTTGGAAACAAACAGCTCCTTCAGTGGGGGCGGGTAGGGGCTTTGTTCAGTTCTAAATGCCTGCCTATCTCCATTACAGGCAGAGGGACAGGCTCCCATGGGCCACCAGTGCCCACAGGGTGGGTCTCTACCTCGTTGGAGCTCCTTGCAGAAATTCCCCAACTAGAATTTCTGCTAGTTTCGGTTGGCAGTCAGATTGGGCTACACCATCAGGAGCTGGGCTGTGCCTATTCTTTATTTCACACTCCCAACACTCCAGGGGATTTAGGTTAACTCTCAGAGGGACACCCTCTTGTCCCCTGAGGAATCAGAAAAGACAGTCAACCTCAATTTGTTAGGCATTTACTCCTAGACGATGTTGTAAAGCTGCGTCTTATTGTATGATCCATTATATTTAAAAATGTATGGCAAAGTATATCACATATGCATAGAAAGCACATAGATTGTTAGGTATACAGCTCAGTGAGTTATAAAGCAAATGCTGTGGGACTCTGTCTAGGTCAAGAATAGATCATTGGCTGAGCATGGTGGTGCATGCTTGTAATTCCAGTACTTGGGAGGCTGAGACAGGAGGATCACAAGTTTGCCACCAGTTTCAGCTATTTAGAAAGGCCCTCTGTAACTTAGGTGAGACCGTCTATCAAAATAAAGAATAAAAAATAGGGCTGGGGATATAGCTCAGAGGTAGAAAGCTAACTGTTCTAATACTATAGTTTCACTTTAGGTATTTGTTTGGACTTCATATAAATGGAACTTAACATGTGAGTGTGAGTATTTTAATTCCTCCTCCTCCTCCTCCTCCTCCTCCTCCTTATTCTTCTTCCACTGAGGATTGAACGCAGAGGCATTCTACCAAGCTACACCTCCAGCTGTTTTTATTTTTTGTTTTGAAACAGAGTCTCTCTAGGTTGCTGAGAGTCTCGCTAAGTTCCTGAGACTGCTCTTGAACCTGTGAACCTCCAGTCTCAGCCTCTCAAGTACTGGGATTACAGATGTGTACCACCATGCCTAGCTTCTGTTTTCTTTTGTTCTACTTTGTTTTGTTGCTTGAAGCTGTACCTCATTCATTGTCATTACTATAGAGTATTCCCTGTATGAAGTTAACACAAGTTATTAATTTTACCATAAAGGACAGTTTGTGGCTGTTCTGAATGATGCTGCTGGGAGTATCCCTGTGCTTGTGTTCAGTGTGCATGTGCACATGTTTCTATGGGATACCAGCAAGTAGTGGGCTGCTGGGTCATATGCATAATTGGTTGCATACTCTATTTTTAGAGCTTAAAGTGCTATATGTAGCTGGGCATGGATTGCCTAAACGCACAGCTCCTGGAGTTTTGGTATTGACTAACAAGGACATATTGAATCCTCATGGCATACCTATCAATGTGATAGACAAATGTGAAAAAATTAAAAAAAGCTGATCATCATATACACAGTATCTCACTTTTAAAGCAATGAATCATTAGCATTTTTCTATAATTAAGCATCTTACAACAGCATTTTTTTGGTATTAGGCTGCTGGGGTTCAATCCAGGGCCTCATGCATGCTAAGCAAGTGCTTTACCACTGAGCTACACTCCTAGACCTACAACATCGTTTTCAATAGTCACATCGTACTCCATCATATAAAGGTATTATAACTTATTTGGCCAATTTCCTATTGTTTCCAACTATTCATTATTATAAAAAATAATACACTGACAATCTTTGTGGCTGAATTTTTTGGCATGTCTGAAATTATTTGTGAAGGTCAGCCTACTTCAAAACAGTGGTACTTTGGGGACAAATCAGAGGGCACATAGGGACATATCATTAATTAGTTACTATGAGGACTAATATTCTTTTTCCTTTGATGAGTCTTCCCTTCACCTTTATCAAAACCCAGTGGCATTCCTGGGGGTGAGCTAAACGGATTGAAAGGGACAAAGACATCAGAGTGGATCCAGAGCCTCTATCTCCTGTTCTGGATCCTTACTATAAAATGACGGCTACTAATTTGTTGATCGTATTATATGAAAAACCATGTGCTAACCACTTCATAATATATGTTACCACTTAATCTTAAAAGCTTATGACATGAATGCTATTATGGCCCCATTTCTTAGGCGAAGAAACTGAGGCTTGGAGAGCTTAAGAATCTTGCCCAAGGTGGTATAGTAAGTGGTAGAGGAGGAAGTGGAACCCAGATGTCTAGCCCTCTAGTCCCAGTTCTTAACCATTATGTCAGTGATTCTCAATCTGTGTCCTTTGGTATTCTGGTGTACTGCAAAACTTTCCTGGACATGCTGCTAAATTTCATATATCAGTGTAGTTTCCTGCTGGGAGGAATGCTATGTAGTGAAAGCTACGAAGTAGCTCCTTTATTTTTCCTTAGATCCATGGCCTCTGTAATTTCCTTTGCAGCTCCTCCCATTCAGAGGTAAGGACTCTTTTCCCATCGCTTGAACATGGGCTGACCTGTGACTTGCTTTGGCCAATGGCAAGTGGTGGAATGGACAGCATGCTAGTGCTGAGCCGAGGCCTCAGGAGACCTTTCTTGCTTTTGATCTATCTGTTGCTCCTCTGACAGCAGATGAGACAGCAGGAGCAAGGCCAGGACAAAGATCCAGATGTGTGAGGATGTCCAGCCCAGCCTCCTGAGTAGATGCATGCATCACCCTAAGGTCGGTGAAACCACCCAGCTGAGCCATAGACCCACGGGCAGAGTGTGAGTTGTCACGTGCCATTGATATTTTGCAGCCTGATTGTGGTGTTAGATAATGCATGCCACGGTGGCTATGTCTAATGGATGGAATACTAGCCAGTAGGTCAGGACATGCTGTATAGACTTAGGCACAGCTTGGCCTCAGCACAGAGAAAGGTCAAGCTGCCCTTAGAAAAGTATCTCTTAACGAAGCACGTAAGCTCTATGCTCCTGGAGTAAATGCGGACACTATTTCACCCATGCAGCAGCCTCGTACTTCTGGACTCAGGAATAGTGTGAGGCCATCATCTCTGACTCAGTAAAGTTTAAAGGGACTGAGAGAGAGGGAGTTTAATTTTGATTACAAGCTACATGTCATGTTATTCATTCGCTGGTCACTGATTGAGTCGGATTCTGTCCCTGGCAACCCAAAGAGTGCTGGCTCTGTGGGTGGGGGCGTTTGAAAGACTATAACTCCTCCTGGCCCATTTGAAACTCATGGCTCTTCTGCAACCAACCAAACTGGGTGCTGAGAAAACACCCTCGAAGCAGGCTGATTCTTCCCTATCAATCTCCCCCTCTCCCAGAGCAGGCCTCCTCCCAGAGCTGGCCCAGGTGTAGACCAAAGGAGGCAATGTCTTTGCCACGAGCAGCTCTGCCAACACTCCTGGACTCCCTGCCCCTGGGATCTGCAGACAGAGCTACTGGCAGTTCACTATGCCCTGCTGTACACCAGCTGAACACTGCTCCATACTTTCGACCCTTTTCTTATCCCTTTATACCTTTCTATATCAGTTATATACTGCCATGTAACAAATGAGCCCCAACTCAGTGGCATCAAGCGACCACCTTTTTTCTTCATTGGTGTGCTCCACAGGTTAGGTATTTGGAGAGGGCGTAGCAGATGGTTCACCATAGCTCTCGGATGTCTGGGGCTTCAACTGGGAACACTTGAATGTCAGGAACTGGAGTCATTGGAGAGCTACTTCATTCACATGTGCTTGGTGCCTGGGCTGGGTTGGGCTCAGCTGGGACTGTTGACAGGATGTCCAAGCAGAATGGTCTGCGGGTAGTCAGACTTTCTCCTGGGTGGCTTGGTGCTCCCAGAATGGGTATTCTAACAGTACAAGATGACTGTTGTAGTCTTTCATGACTTCTCCTTGGAAATCATATGTATATATATACATATATATACATACATATATGTATATATATACATATATGTATGTATATATATATATATATGTATATATATATATACCTTCCTCTCTCCCATAATCTATTGGTTATGACAGTCACAAGACTTCCCAGATTCAAGGGGAGAGAAAATAGACTTCATTTCTTTTATTTCTTTTTCTTTCTCTCTCTCTCTCTCTCTTTTTTTCAGTACTGAGGATTGAACCCAGGGGCATTCTACCTCCAAGCTCCACCCCCAGCCCTATTTTCATTCTTTATTTTGAAACAGGGTCTCACTAAGTTGCAGAGGGCCTCTCTAAGTAGCTGAGGTTGGCTGTGAACCTGTGAGCCTCCTGTCTCAGCCTCCTAAGTACTGGGATTACAAGCATGTGCCACCATACCCGGCTGACTTCATTTCTTGATGGGACAATTATCAAATAATTTGCCACCATGTTTTAAAACTGCCATATAGTAAATTTATCTATCAGTTTTCCTCAATTGTTTAGATCATTTTTTTTTTTTGAGTAAGAATCTTTGAGTAAGAAAAAATAAAAAACCACTCAAGGTAGCTTGGCGGAGAGGAAGACAGAAATAATTATAAGGATGCAAAGTTATCTCACAAGGAACTCCAAAAATGCCACTGCAGTTGTATTGTGTGGTCAGTGCCATCAGGAACTGAGGGGTTTGTGAGGAAAGCTCATCCTAGCTGATGTAGCAGCACACCTAGGCAGTGACGTCATAGACCCGAAGGCCCCCAGGGAGGGCCACTAACAGGGGCAACTGGAGCACTATGGCAGGCCTGTCACCTGACAGCAGAGTGGAGTGGGGACTGGCTCTGCTGCCCTCAGGTGAAGCTGGAAAACTGAGGACGTAAGGAAGGTTTCTTGGAGCAGTCCCTCCGTTCCTGGGCACATGAGAATTTGTTCTAGGTCTTTCTTCTCAGATCTGTCTTCCCCTTCTAAGTTTCAGGCCAACCCTGCCTAGCGCCAGCATAGCCAACTCTGTCTTTCACCAGCTTCCTGGGTGTGCTTGGAACGGTGGCAGTGAACAGGACATTCACGATCCTGTTGAGATGAAACAACTCTCCACCTGGCACCCACAATCCCTGATTCTGCCAGTTACTCTCCAAGCGATTTCAATCTTCTCTGGGACTCAGTTTCCCCATTAGTCAAATCAAGGCCTTGAAGGTCCTTGAAGGACCGCTAAGATCCCTTCAGAACTCCCAGAAGAAAGATGATTCTGGCACACCAGGCACTCCTAAAATTTCAATCCTCTGCTTCAAGTTTATTTTCTGTCTTTTGCCTTACTGCTGGCTGGCTTACTCTTGCTGTAATTTATTTAACTGAGCCGCGCTGAGCAGTTTGGAACTGAGTTTGCATGAATCACTCTCCATAAAATCAAGTTAAGTGGATTTCATTCCACGCGGCGCACCTGTGTATATATTCGGGGGAAAGAAGCTGGATTTTCTTGGCTCTTCCCGGCCACGGTTAGAATTGCCTCTGTACTGATAGAACGTTCACCCTGTATTTATAGTCCATTGTTATAACAGCTTCCTTCAGAGAACTGGAAGTAAAGTGTTGGAAGCAATTTCTCCTACAGATCATTTTATATAGCTGTCCTGTCTCCCTATCTGGCTGCAAAAACTGACATTGATTTCCTCTATTTTATCGGTGCTGGCAAATATCAGATTCAACTTCATTCAGTCATTCTACACATTTTTATTGAGTGTTACGGTGAAGTCGGACTGAGCTAGGGACATGGATGGGGGTTAACGGGGAGTATCGTGCCATTCAAAGACCCTACAAACGGTGTGAGGTGTTGAGTAATGACTCAGGAGTTAAACAATGCAAGAGAGTGTCTCCAGGCAGAAAATGGGACATTCAACATGGTGAGTGAACAGAGAAGCAGGTGTGTGGCCCGGAGAGGGCCCTGGAGAGTTTGAGAAAGATGGTGGGCATATTTGGACCACTGCCCACATTTCTCCCTTTCCCATCCCCTTCTAACACCCAGCACAAGAATACTTTTAGGTCACCATATTGTAAAAGGATATGATGGGGGTGGTGGTGGTGAGTGGAGATGAGCATTTATGGGAAGAAATGCCCAAAGGGTCTGCTCTGGTGCTTGTGAAAATATATTTGGGAGCCAGTGTGAAGGATTATAAAAGGATTTATTTCATTTTGTAATACAGCCAAAAGCACAGGCGGCCCACGACTAAGATGGTGGTTCAGGGAACTGGCTATTTGTATCTTTGTTCTTATTTTCTATCTTGATAGAAAATGTGCAATCTTGACTCTGCCACACAATAAACATTTCACCATTTTCCTGGATGGGTTCAAGTGCTTTTGAAAATTCAATTCCATTTATCCTCTCTGGGTCTCTGAGAGATACACTGGGGTGTTGAGGAAGGGTGTG
>PVLC010009678.1:0-53248 GCA_004027655.1 Graphiurus murinus | reverse complement strand
AAGCACATGAACTTGGTTAAATTTAATTTTTAAGAAACCATTAGACTTTTTTCCCTTCTTATTTAAGAGTGGACATTGCTTCATCCAAACAGGTCACATAGCAGTGACATCATACACTTGTCTTTGGGTCAATGCAACTCTCTTTTTCTTCTTCCTTTTTTTTTTTTTGTGGTATTAGGGATTGAACTCAGGGCCATTCTGCCTCCGAGCTATACCCCTGCCCTATTTTTTTTTATTATTCTTTATTTTGAAACAGGGTCTCACTAAGTTGTGGAGTGCCTCACTAGGTAGCTGAGGCTGGCCGCGAACCCGGATCCTCCAGTCTCAGCCTCCCAAATGCTGGGATTGCAAGTGTGGGCCATCACACCCAGCACAACTCTCTTCTTGCTACCTCTTTTCCCAGTCACTTGGTCATTGGGGCAAGAGCAGCTTGTCACCTTTCCCCACAGCTTGACCCCGCTGAATGGCTCCCAGGGAATCTCAGCTGGGGCCAAGTCTCTGTTCTCTGCCTCTGTGGTCACGCAGGCAGACTGGACTGATCTTGTCACAGAGTCCCCTCTTTGCCTGCCCCCTCAGCCTGTGTCCTGTCTTCTGGTATAAAGGAGAGTCTGCAATTCTTTTGCTTACTTGAATGTCATTGCATGGCCTGGGGCTTTGACTAAGTGTGCCAAAGGTCCAGGCTTAGCAATATTTTTATTGTGGCACGGAAATGACTTTCCATAAATGACTTCTATCATGGAGAGGCTGGGGAAATTTCACGTATCCACATTTAGTGTCTGTATCTTATGAATTGGTAAGTATAGACCTGTTTCCCCAAAGCCTTTTCCTAGACATTTTTTTTCACTCTAGTCTTTAAGGAGTCCTCCTCTTCCTCCTTCTCCTCCTCCCTCTCCTCCTCCTCTTCCTCCTCCTCCCCCCTCCTCCTTTTCCTTCTCCTTTTTATTTATTTTTGTCGTACTGAGTGTTGAAGTCAGGGACATTTTGCCTCTGAGCTACATCCCAGTCCTGTTTATTTTTATTTTGAAACCAGGGTCTTGCTAAGTTACTGTTAGCCTCAAACTTGCAATCCTCCTGTCTCAGCCTCCCTAATTCTGGGATTACGGACATGCACCGCACCACCACAGCCGGGTTGAGAAGGAGACCTTCTTTTAAATCCTAAATCCCTGTCCACATGGAACCTCCAAGCTCAGACTCTTGTGCAATCAACCCAGTGTGTTCACGAACATTTTCATATATTGACACAGGGACTTTACACTGTCTCTAGCAGGGTACATAGTTTCCATGGAGGAACCTGACATTTGCGAAGGTGACGTAGCCTGTCCAAAGTTGCACTACCTATGAGTGGCTGAGCTGAGGCCTGCACTCTAGTTTTTTGTTGCTTACGGAAGGTTCTCTCTCTCCAAAGCATTCTGTTGCCTGACCTTTATCGGTAAGTTATCACTATTAATTGACCATCAAGATAAAGGTTGAATTCAAACCTAGCTTCTTCCCCTTGTGTCTCCCAACTTGGGTCACCCATAGGAATTCTCAGCCTGATACTTTTGAGACCCTTACTTGTCTTTGAAGCCCCATATTAGTGATCACTCCACAGAATCATAGACCGCAAGCATATTCCAGGGAGGAGAGAATTCTAACTCTATTTCCTCTAACCCTGCCACTTCATGGGTAGGGAACTGAGGTCCAGAGTTTTTGTGATTTCCTAAATGTGGCTAGCTTGTTGTGGTAATGCTTGGGTCATAGGCCGGATTTCTTATTCTTAGACTTTTTCCAGTGTTAGATCTGGGTTGAGCAGAGCCCATTCTTAGAAGGGACAGGTCTTTTAATTGTTAGGAGCTACGAAAACCAGGGTGTGAGTCAGTGAACCAGATCCTTGAAATTGAGCATTTATTATTAGGATTGCCAAACCATCTGTCCACCAGGCCCACCCACAACTTTGGGTTGATAAATGCCTGATCTAGACTATCAAAATGCTCACTGCCCAACAACAAAGACTGCAACACTTATTTCTGAATATTCTTTCAGCTTTTCTAATTTAAGTTTTGTATATCATATTCTTAACCCTTCCTTCCTTCCTTCCTTCCTTCTTTCCTTCCTTCCTCCCTCCCTCCCTCCCTCCCTCCCTTCCTTCCTCCTTTCCTTCTTCCCTCCTTTCCTTCCTTCTTCCAAACTACACCCCAGTCCCTTTTTACTTATTTATTTTTAAATTTTTAAACAAGGTCTTGCTAAGTTGCCCAGGCTGGCTTCAAACCTATGATCCTCCTGTCTCAGCCTCCCAAGTACTGGGATTACAGGCATGTACCACCACTCCCAGCTTTCATATTCTTTTCTGCCAAGGCCTTGAGTACAAGGTACTGGTCCTGAGGAGGCTGACACAACTGAGGAAAAATTGAAATGAACTGGCTAGTTGGAGCATCCCGTAGGGAAAGGAATCTGGTCTGGCTTTGGGGGACCCAGGCTTCTTGCATTTATAGAAAGCAAGAGCTAACTGGGGGTAACTTCTTCCTATTCTTCTTAACAAAATCCCCTCTAGAATCCCCACTAGGCTTGCATCAGGATCTGATGATCGAGATGTTATAAGGTATTTTTGGGGACCCCCGGGTCACACCTATTTTTGCTGACTTTTCCGGATCCCATGATGTACCATTTTACGACAGAGTCTCTTGCCCAGATTCGTCTCTCTCTCTCTCTGGAGCCTCTGGCTGAGTGATATCTTCTCTTATGCTCCGGAGTCTTCCCTGCTTTCTTCCTGATGATCAAGCCAGTGATTTAGAGGTCTGCACCGGTGGGGGCGGGGAGAGCACTTAATTAGCATAGAAGATGTGGGTATTCAAGCAGAACCTCCTCAAGATGCTTGAGACCCCAGTCTGATTTGCTGGAGGAGAGAATCTCTTCAAAGTTCTTCAGGATGGTTTTTAATCAAAAAGTTTTTAAACACGCCATCACCTAAAATGAACAATTTTAGCTTCTTGATTTATTAAGCTTAGAAGACCGGATGAGTGTTTGTCATTCTCAGGCTCTCCACAGAAGATGAATTTGTCTCATAAAACCTTAGCGACAGGTCGGATGCTGTGCAGGGCTAGAGGTATGAAAATGTCAGGGTACCTGATATATCAGTTACATTTATGATTCAATAAAAATCGTGGCAGACTTTTCTCGGTAGGAACAGCAGCTTTTAAACATGAAGACAAACACAAGTTCTTTGTTAAGGTTCCCTCTAGCCAGTAGGCTGTAGAAAATGCCCTGTCACTTCTGGACTCAAAAGCTTGTTTTGCCTTTGGAAGGATGGGAAGGAAAGTGATAAAGTCAAGAGAGACTCAGATTTGATGAAGGCACAGCGGAACATGGCTTGCCAGGCACTGTAAGATAAAATTCCTGCATTGATTTTAAAGTTACATACAACAAAACTTCCTTAGGAAGAGCGTTAGTTGAAAGAAATAAAATCAGAGTTTTTAAATGCTGCTGGTATTCTGTTAAAGGAAAGGTAGTTTCCCACAGTATTGTAGTGGAGTGGCTTGAATTTGATCTCTTTTGTCCCATTGGTTCCTTCTTATTTTGCATTTGTTTATTGCTGTATTCTGTCAGGAGGGATTAGCCTCACCAGGAAGTGGCCTGGAGGGGAAATCTTGAATTTTGATCGCTCTAAGCCCACAAGTACTTGGTCTTTTCACTGTCTTCCTGCTAGGGTTCGGGGAGTGTGCTCCTTGGGACAGAGGTATGTTGTGCTGTATTTTCAACAGATGGAACTTCAGGTTATCCTTGAACTAGTAAGTTTGAATAGCATAAAGTCCAAAGGAGGGCTAGGTAGGGGTGTGGAGTCTGCTAAAGAAAACCAAAGGTTCAGAATTGAGATTGTGTTGATTTGAGCTCAGATAATAATTTCCTCTGATGTCAGAAGATTCATTCTTTTTTTATCATTTTCTTCCTCTCTTTGGAGGCATTTGAACTTTCTTAACACGAAGCTGGTGAAAAACTGTTTGGCATTCAGATGAGTTAGGTAATTAATGAGAAAATGATCTCTTTCATTTTCTGCATGATTGATCTAAGAAGTCATGAAAACGTTGTTCATGGGAAGAGTTACCTAAAAATATTACTCTTCATCAACTTTTTAAAAGGTGATCTTTCCCCCTATTTCTCAGAAAAATTAGAATCGGAGCTAACACTTTCTTGTGCAGTTTGGTGTCTAGGATTACTTCACTTTCTCATCTTTTGAGATTTACACTTAGTTTTCTTGAAAAGAGGATTTGAACGTTTTTTTCTTGCCATTTATAATGTACCAGTCAGTGTTTTGAGTGTCACTTCATATCACAATAATAAATCATAGAGCATACATCGAAGTTCAGTCATACCTGAAGATTATTTATTTGACCCTGTTTTAAGACAATAACATGGAGTGCTTCAATGCTTAATTTTGCCGACGTGAGACTAAGAATCTACAATGATAAAGTAGAACAGGAATTATAAACATCATGTGGCCTCAGCTCTTATATTTTAGAGATGAGACTTCTATGACTAAAGAGTCATCAATCAGTGTAGTCACAGGACTAACTCGTGGCAGAGAGAGGAAAGAAAGAGAAAGAAGGAAAGAGAGACTCTTAGGGCCACTACTGTTAACATGCACTGCAAATCTTCCAGGTGGGGAAAAATTCTAATTTTGGAGAAATTTAATAGGTAGCATTTCCCAGTTGATTGGCCAAGGAACTCCTTTTTGAAAGAGCATTGGGCAACACCAGTGGCTGTCCAGCATACTTAAGAAATGTTCTTAGTTAGGTTCCCCATTCCTCACCCAAACTGTGTCTTTGTTACTAATTCAGACAATCACAACACCTGTAGTGTCACATTGTGTTGGTATAGCTGGTCTCTATCTGGAAAGAAAGGTGTGGAAATGCAATGGAAGTAAGAACTGAGAGCACCAGGGGAAGGTTGTGTGTGGACAGAGCAAAAGTCTTCAGGATTAGTGTTGTACAGGATCCTCAGGACATAACCTAGACTTGAATCCAAAAAATGTCAATTAGATGGTAAAGGAGTGAGACTTCTCAACTCTCAAAAGATAAACTATCAACGAAGTCAGAGAGACTAGACGTGCTTTGTCACAAGGGGAATGGAAGTCTTCAATGATGGGTGTATGAGCGGAGTGAACAGTGGGCCTCTCCTCACTTCATCTCACTCATGAAGGCTGGCTCAAATTATGATGGCAATTACTGTGTCAGTTCTGAAGAATGCGTTTCTAGGGTTGTCATTTTATATATCAATGTATTCATTTATATAAGAAAGGGCACGTCCAAAGAAAACAGTCATTAGGTTGCAGTCCAAATTAACTAAACAGAATTCATTAGGGACTTTCATTATTCCCCTCCTAGAAGCAGGCTAGAGCTGCAAGGACAGAGATTTATACCTGTCAACCCTACCTCAATATCCAGCACTTAAAATGTGATTGGCATAAAGCAGATGCTCAGTAAATACTTAAAAGTCAATGCAGACATACTTTTAAAGATTTGAACATTTTAAAAGAAGGCATGATGAAAAGTTATGTTTACTCGTTCTCAAGACTTTCAGAGTTCCACACTGACTTCTCCACAGAAGCAACAACTGAAACTCATTTGTACAATATCTTCTAGAATGTTCTATGCACATTTAAGAAACATGTGTATATCTAGATGTTCATATATACATATAAGCATATTTAGAGATACTTATACATATGTGTATACAGTTGGTTCTTCATATCCTCAGGTTCTGCATCCATGGATTCAACTAACCTTGGATAAAAAATAATAAATACTGAAAAAAAGTGTATGTATTGAATACATAGGTCTTTTTTTTTTTGGTCATTATCTTAAGCAATACAGTATAGCAACTAATTACATAGCATTTATAATGTCTTAGCAAATAGTCTAATCATTGTATGAGTATATAATCTAGAGGTGATTTAAAGTGTATGAGAGAGTATGTGTAGATTTTATGCAAATACTATGTCATTTCATATAAGGAACTCAAGCATTTGTGGATTTTAGTACCTGAGCAGGACCAAACCCCCGTGGGTAGAGAAATGTATATATCTTCATACAGTCTCTTTTTCTTTTACATGAGTGAAAGCATACTGTATTCATTGTTTTGCATCTTGATTTTTTCACTTAATAACTATGTTATGAATATATTTTGAGAAATAGCTTCCAAAGAATGAAAAATTACATCTCATTGATATTTTGATTTTCATTTCTTTTTGATTGAGGTTGACATCTTTTCGTATGTTCATAAGTTATTCATGTTTCTTTTCTATGAACTGCCTTTTTAAGTTCTTTGTCAATTTTTCTATTGGTTTAATGGTCTTTTATAACTGATTTCTAAGAGGCCTTTATATATTAAGGAAATGAGCTCATTGTCATATGTGTTGAAATATATTCCCCAGTTGAGCCTTTGTCTTTTGACTTTATATGGTATTATTTTCTGTGCAGAAAAAAAAACCCCAAAATTTTTTATGCAATTCACATTCACTAATCTTTTTGGAATTTGGGTCTTGTGTATTGTTTAGAAAAGTCTTCTCCTCTCCAAAGAAATAAATTCCCCAACATTTATTAATAATTTTATTTCATATGTTCAAATATTTGATTCACCTGAAACTTATTTCTATGAAAGGTATCTTTATTAACTGTTTTTCAGAGGGTTGAATAGGCATCTAGAACCGTTGAATAGGCCATTTGCTTCTATGGTCTTAAATACCTTTTGTTTTGGATTTTACATTTTGAGGTAGCTAAGCATTCATTTAAAAAATAAATTTGCTGTTATGGAAAACTTCAAACTTATAAAAATAGATAGAAGAATAAAATGAAGTGTTAATGTGGTTTCAAAACTTTCAACATAATCAATCTTGTCGCTCCTCTACTATTTCTCTCTACAAGTTAGTTTGAAGAAATCATAGCCATCATATCATTTCATTTTAAGATATTTCAGTATGTGTGTATTGTAGTTTTGGTTCTCCCAGAAGCAAATAATGAGATAAAGTTTGGAATGTAAATTATCATTAAAAAATTACCTGTCAGATTAATACTAGAGCTCTTGATTGACTTAAATAACTTTGATCTTGTGGTAACCATCCTACCTTCAAGTCTGTAATGCCAGATTTCTTTAGCTTTTACCAATAATTTCCACAAAGGAAAACTTGAAATTTTCCATAATTTGGAAATTCTGAAATTGGTGATTACAGGTGGCAAATTATCAACTAATATATTTGTTGGAGACTGACAGTGCTCAAGGTCTGTTTTTGCAGACTCACAGGCGCATAGAAGTCTGTTTCTGCAGAAATGCAGATTCCCATAACATGTGCTGATTACTAACCAAGGGAAAGAATACTGTTTTGTCTCAAGATGTTTATTCAGACTGTTACAGTAAAAACTATGTGAATATTTGTTCTTTGAACCTTGGACCTGGAGATGATTATTTTCACAGATGCAATCATTGTGAGAAAGCTTTAACCTTGAAGTATACTCTGATGCTCCAAAAAAGTATGTAAAGGCTGAGCTGAATAAACTCGGCGCAGCAGTATTCACTGTCAGCCCTCCTGAGTCTATCCCTTGTTTTTCTCTTTCTTAAGTAACTTTTGTCTTTGTTTTTCTCAAGTCACACTTTCTCCCTCCAAGCTTGTCCAACATAGCCGGCTGGCTCCGGCTTCGATATATACTTTTGTTTCTATTCTTGATATCTTTCTGTGACTCCATGCTCCATGATCTTGGAGATGCCTATAACCACATAGAAAATATATGAGTTACTAAACAAATGTCAACAAAATTCATTTAATCAATTTCTGAGAACTTAAATGCATTCCTGTATTTTCCATAGCAGTATTCACCTGGATGATGACAGTACACATGATCATATGTAATGTTATTTTGTGTTTCTAGTTATCTATCTATCACCTATGTCATTAGGGGAATTTAAATTAAAAAGAGATACTACTGCATACCCAATAGAATGGCCCCAATCCCCAACACTAGTACATCAAATGCTGACAAGGGAATGGAGCAAGAACTCCATTCATTGCTGGTGGTAATGTAAAATGGTACCACTAATCTGGAAGACAGTTTCTCAATGAAACTAAACATGGTGCTACCTTATGATCCAACTGTAATACTCCTTACTATTTAACCAACTTGTTTCTACACAAAACCCTGGAAACAGATGTTTTATAGCAACCTCATTCAAAATGGCTGAAACAGCTGGGCGTGGTGGCGCATGCTTGTAATCCCAGCATTTGGGAGGCTGAAACTGGAGGATCCGGGTTTGCGGCCAGCCTCAGCTACTTAGGGAGGCACTCCGCAACTTAGTGAGACCCTGTTTCAAAATAAAGAATAAAAAATAGGGCTGGGGGTATAGCTCGGAGGTAGAATGCCCCTGAGTTCAATCCCCAGTACTGCAAAAACAAAACAAAACAAACAAACAACAAACAAAAAAAACGGCTGAAACTTGAAAGGAACCAAAATATCCTCTATTAGGTGAATGTATCAACTGGCTTATTTAGACCATTGAATGTAATTCAGTACTACAAATAAATGAGCATCAAGCCATGGAAAGACATCGAGGAGTCTTAAATGCATATTATTCAGTGAAAGAAGTCAGCCTAAAATGGTTACATGCTGTCTAATTCCAACTATGAGGCATTCTAGAAAAGGCGAAAATCTGGAGACAATAAAAAAGATAAGCGCTTGACAGGAGCTAATGGGTAGGGGAGATGAATAGGAAGAGGATGGAGGATTGTTTTAGGGCAATAAAACTATTCTTTTGATGATTTTATGATGAATATACATCAATATGCGTTTGTCAAAACCCATAGAACATACAACACCAAAAGCGACCTCTACTATATGCCGTCATTTTAATTAACCATCAGAATAGGTATGTAGTGGGAACTTTGTATATTTAATTTTTAATTGTTGTAATGACCAAGGATATCAAACATCTTTTCGTATACTCCTTTGGCATTTGTCTTCTTTCGTGAAGTATCTATTTTTTTTTTCTTGCCAGTTTTTGTTAGGTTGTTTTCATATTACTAAAAGGTCTTTATATCACATATTTATATGATTTGCAAGTATTTTTACTTGGGGTACAGCTTGTCATTTCATTCTCTTAACAGTATCTTTAAGAAATTCTTAGTTTTGATAAAATCCCCTATATTTTCTTTAAGAAGTTTTATGGATTCAGATCTTACATTTAGGTCTGTGATTCATTTTGAGTTAATTTTGTATGCACACAAGACATAGATCAAATATGAAGTTTTTTGGCACGTAGATATCCAATTGTTCCAGCACTATTTTTGAAAAGCTTATCCTTTCTCTATTGAGCTGTTTTTACACTTTTGTCAAAAGTCAATTGATCATCTATGTATGCGGCTTTTTCTGGACTCTTCTATTGATCTATTTGTCCAGTGTGATATCAGGTTACTGCATCCTGATTACTGTAATATATGAGAAGGCATCAAGCAGGGGTAAGGTCTTGTTACTGTTTTAAAGTTGTTCTTTTCTACTGTAGTTCTTTTGCATTTCATAAGAATATCAGAATCAGTGTGCAAATTTGTACAAAATTGTTACCTGCTGAAATTTTGATTGGGGGTGAGTTGATCTGAGAGCAATTTGGAGAGAATTGATATCTTAATATTGAGCCTTCTAACTCATGGAAAGTATGTGTCTTCTTTAGTTCTTAGCAATCTTTTATACATATTAGTGTTTAGATCTCTCACATTTTTTTTTGTACTGTGCATTGAAACCAGGAGCACTCTACCTCCGAGGTATATCCCCAACCCTTTTTATCTTTTATTTTGGAAACAGGCTCTTGCTCAGTTGCTGATCTTGAACCTGTGATCCTCCTGTTTCAGCCTTTCAAGTACTAGGATTACAGGTGTTACCACTACACCTGGCTCCACATAATTTATCTGATTCCTACCTATTGTATATTTTTGGCGCTATTATAAATACTATTATTTTTTCATTTTAATTCCAGTTGTTAGAATATAGAAGTAAAATTGATATTTAATATCTTGAATCCCACATATTACTCTTATTAGTTCTCACATTTTAAAAAATTTATATAGGATTTTCTATTTAAATGATCAGTCCATCTAAAAATAAAGACAATTTTCTTTTTCCTTTCTATTCTGTAGGACATTTTCTCCCTCCCTCCCTTCCTTCCTTCCTTCCTTCCTTCCTTCCTTCCTTCCTTCCTTCCTTCCTTCCTTCCTTCCTTCCTTTCGTTCTCCCCATTGCACTGGCCAAATCCTTGAGTATAATGTCGAATACAAGTGGTAAGATAGACATGATTACTGTGTGCCTGATCTTAGGGGGAAATTATTTAATATTTCCCTATTAAGCACATTGTGAGATGGATGCTTTTACAAGTTGAGAAATGTTCATGCTATTCCTAGCTTTCTGGGAGGGATTTTTTTTTTTTTTTTTTTTTTAATGAGACCAAGAAGAGATTCAAAATTTTGTTCAAGCTTTTTCTATGTCTATTGAGACTATCATATGGTTTTTCTTATTTTCCATTTTAATATGGTGATTTATTAATTGACCTCAAATGTTAGATGAATTATGCATTCTTAGGGAAAAGGCCTCTTGGTCATGATGTTTTATCTCCCTTATGCATTGTTGGATTCAGTGTGCTAATGTTTTGCTGAGAATATTTGCACCTGTATTTAAAATATATACTGGTTTGTATTTTTTGTAATGTCTTTGTCTAGTTTTGGTGTCAGTGTAATGTTGGTTTTATACAATTAGCGAGAAATTTGTCCTTTCTCTTCAACTTCCAAAGAGTTTCAGTAGACTTATTATTTCTTTCTTAAGTATGTAGAGAAATTTACCAGTTAAGTTATCTGGGCTTGAAACTTTTTGTTGTGGGAAGATTTTTAACTATAAATTCTATTTCTTTAATGGTTTGTCTATTTCTCTTTGGGTGAGTTTTAGTGGTTTACAAAATTCTTGTACTTCATCTAATTTGTCAACCGTACTGACATAAAAGTGTGTATAGTATACATTTATTATGGAATATCTTTTAATTGTAGTGATATCACCTTTTATCCTTACAGAAGTTTTTGTATACAATGATTTTTTTCTATTGCTTTTGTGTTTTCTGCTCTCATTATCATTCCCTCTTTTCTGTTTCTTTCAGTTTTATTTAATTTTCTTTCATTTTCTTCATTTTCTTAAGCTGGAAGTTGAGGTAATTGATTTGGGACTTCCTTTTGTAATATAAGCATTTTAGTGCTATAAATTCCCTCTTAATATTGCTTGGTTCATCACAAAAATTTTGGTATATCAGTTTCACTTTCATTTAGTTCAAAATATTTTCTACTTTCCCTTTGACTGATTCCTTGCTAACCTATGGGATATTTAGAGGTGTGTTATTTGGTTTCTAAATAAGTAGAGACTTTACAGATATATTTATATTGTTTATTTTTAATTTAATTCAGCTATATACTAGGCATGTGAGGCATCAAAAATTAAGTTTTATTTTTGTAGAGAATAAGGATTGACATTTATTTTTCCCATATAACTACCCAAATTTCCAGCTTTGTTTGACAGAATACTTTTCCCATAGAATTGCTTGGGCTACTTTACTGAATATGTAAATCCTGAATTCTCTATTTCCCATATAATTGATTGATTTGTCTCTTGCAACAACAATATGTTGCACCGACCACAACTTTACAGTAAAATCTGAATTTAGAAAATAATGTAGTGCTTTTTCTTTTTCAAAATTAATTTTGTTCTTCTAGGTCCATTGCATTTCCATAAAAATTTTAGAATCAGCTTATCAATTTATATAGACAATGCCTGCTAAGATTGCAATTAGGCCTAAATTAGGCATATAGATCAATTTGGGGAGAATTGATATGTGATCAATAATAAATCTTCTGTTCCATTGACATGGTATATCTTTCCTTTTCTTTAGCTCTTCTTTAGACCACCTATTACCAACATTTAGTGATTTTTAATGTATATATCTTATCTTCTTTTGTTAAAGTTATCCCTAAATATTGTTTGGTGATATTGTAAAGGGAATAATTTTTTTAAAATATTACTTTCCAGTTAGCTTTTTGCTACTACACAGAAATATAATTAATTTTTATATTGATCTTTGATTATGCAACCATGCCAAATTCAATGATTATTTCTAAGAGTTTTATGTAGAGTTGTTGGAATTTCCTACATAAGTTTTACTTTTAAACAAAATTTAAGATTTTTCTTTAGGAGCAGTTTTACTTTTTCCTTTACCATTTTTAAATCTTTTTAAAATTATTACTATTATTTTTATTTTTATCTTATTACATTGGCCAGTCCTGCCAGTAAATTAATAACAGAAGTAGAGAAATAGGACACTCTTTGCCTTGTTCCCAACCATATGGGTGTGTTTAATGTATCACCACAAATGTGATGTTAGCTGTAACTTTTTTTTGTAGATGGCCTTTTATAAGATGAAGTTCCTTTATGTTTTTGCATATCTGGAAGTCTTAGTGTTTGGTTGGTTTAAATCATAAATATGTTGTAAATTTTGGCAAATGCATTTTCTGTATCCATCGATTTGGTTATATGTTTTCTCCTATTTTTATGTTGATTTGTATTGACTGATTTTCAAATGTTAAGCCTGGAATAAACCCCACACAGTCATGATATAATATTCTTTTTATATATTGTGGAATTCAGTATGTCAATATTTTGTTAAGAATTTTTGGATTTATGCTCAAGAGAGATACTGGTTTGCAATTTTCTTATCTTATAATGTCCATGTCAATTTTTGTATCAGGGTTCTATTGCCCTCATTTGAAAAGAAAATTAGGAACTATTCCCTCCTCTACTTTCTAGAAGGTTTTGTAAGAATCTGTGGGTCTTTCTGATGCTTATTATGTTGTACTCCTCCAAAAGCTGAGAAAGAAATTCAAATACACATATCATTCAGAAACATGTCCTGAAATGACTATCCACTATGCCCCCAAACTTTTTTGTATTATCTGTAGGTTTTACTTACCTTCTCCTAATGCTAACATTTGTATTGGCAGCATCAGAATAGTAATCTAAGGGTAACACTTATTCATGCACATATATTTCTATTTGAGAAATATATTGTGGTTAGGAAGTGCTTCCTTGAGCATACAGTGTGACTTAATATTTTTCATATTATTTCACAAGCTAGAATGTCCAAAAATAAAATGTCTAAAAGTCTACTGCCAGCCTTTTCAGTGTGACAGAAATTAAGATATTAATGATTATGTAAATTCTCAGATGCACGAAAATCTTTATACTAGCTGAGTTTTCTAGGCTTCTTGAAAACAAAGCTTTTCCTCAGGGCCGCAGAGGCTGATTGCACTCATTTGAGGCTCATCTCCTTTATTTTCTCCAATCACTTTTTCTCCAGAGTCTAATGAGCTGTGAAGTAGCTAAAATATAAACAGGGATGAGAAAGGAAAAATAGCAAGGTCTTGAATTAGACACAAACTGGAAAAATACATCTTGAGATAGCTGAAAACAACCATTCCTTTGATTTTTTGCTTCTCTGATGCGTAATGAATTATAGACAGGTGCTAGGATTTATAATTCACTCAGTAATTTTTGTGTTTTCACTTTCATTCTTTCTTACTTTGGTTATTGCTTAGAGAGCCACATATGAATAAACATGAGGAAACAGGTTTATAGATGGGAACTCAAACAGCAGAATCAAAAGTCAGACACGATCAATTTATTCTAAGTTAGTTGTTCTGCAGGGAATGTTCTCATGATTTAACTATGCTTTATATTTCTGGAAAAAAAATTTTAGAGTGTAATACCATTAGTCTCCTCTATTAGACATGGGAAGAATTAGAACATATATTTATGCCATGATTTGAGATTTTGCCAACATAGGAATGATTAGAGGAACTCTTACCCAATAATTCTCTCTTTCTTCCTTCCTCCTTCCCTCCTTCTCTCTCCTCTTTGCAAAGCCTACACTGGGCTTGCACTGGGATCCTGAGTCAGACTTCAGCCCTGTTGATATTAGCAGGCAGTGCTTCCAAATGTGAGTTGGGTAACCTGGAAATAGTAAGCCTGAAGCCAGTTGTTGCTTTAGGAGGCTTTTTAAAATTTAAATAGGATGTTTCCCCCTTCACATCTCAGTTGAATTTTGTGCTTCTCACACATTGGTAAAAATAAAGCAGGACACACACTTTGGTTGGGCTTGGAAAAGTAACAGCTGCTGGCAAGGCAGAGCCCTAAAGCACGAGAAGGGAACTGAGAAGGAAGAGGGAGGCCTGGGAGGGCCCATTTCTGTTTTCTTTACATAGAAAATGTCTCAGAATGAGAGTGAAACAATGTTTTGAACAAATAAATTTAAATTATGTTTAGTAGGCACATTTTTTTTTTAAGTCATGTTATGATGAGAAACAGATGTAGATGTTGTTAAATCCTATCAAATACGAAATGCCTGTGTACCACGTGGATATGTGTAAATATTTAACTAGAAATGCAGTCACATGAGGATTGCTCTGGGGTAACCTTGGAAGCAGGAAGCCACAAATTGTAGGTCTGAAATTTACCATGCATGGCTTATGAGTCCAGATAAGTAGAACCAAATGAAAAGACACTGCAAATTTTATAAATAGCTCATTTTTTTTTGTAGGGGGAGGGAGGGGGAAGGATCAGGGAGGATTTTAATATACTTCATTGAAATGCAATCAGTACATGTAATTATAACGAGGGTACTAAGAATAATGTGATTTGAAGTTGGTGATGTATTTGAATCTCAGGTATATTAGTTGTTTTATGTTGACAAAATTACTGTGGAATCATAGTTTATCCTAAATTATATTCTGAAGTCAGCACATAGGCCAAAATCACTTGTATGCAGATTTGTCCTTGAAAATATTCCTGGGAGGCCTCCTGTTTGAGACACACATCAGACTGCTAACTTGCTGGTGCTGAAACATAACCTCAGACCTGGATAGGTTTTTGGGTGATGAGACTGGCTTTTGCCTATGGGCTGGCTGTGGTCGAGTGGAGGCAATTATTGACACTGGGTGCATGTTGTATGCAAAATATGTGTCTTTGCAGCTAGAAGCACACTATGATTGTAGGCGGAAATAAAAACAGATTTGTGCTTTCCATCTCATCCACAATCTGAGGTTTTTCCTTCTCTAGGGAAGACTAGAATGTATGTGCCCCATTTTATATCTTTGTTTTCCCCATGTAATTTTAATTTAATCAAAATAGTATTCTGTAATTACCTTCTGTGTTCTAAATTACTTCATTGAAGTGTGGTCTTCATATAGTAAAGTGCACAGGTGGTAGATGTTACGATTTTATGAGTTTTGGCAAGTACACAATTAAGAAACCAATGTTGTCAAAATGCAGAGTTTTTCCTTTTGTTCTTGTTAAAGTCAAAGCCACCACCCTGTCCTTTCACCAGGCAACCACTGTTCTGTTTCTCCTTCATAGATTGATCTTGCCTGTTCCCTATCAATGGCATCTCACTGTTCTGTTTCTCCCCCATAGGTTGGTCTTGCCTGTTCCGCATCAATGGGTCTCACTGTTCTGTTTCTCCTCCATAGGTTGGTCTTGCCTGTTCCCCATCAGTGGCATCTCACTGTTCTGTTTCTCCTTCATAGATTGATCTTGCCTGTTCTGCATCAATGGGTCTCACTGTTCTGTTTCTCTTCCATAGGTTGGTCTTGTTTGTTCCCCATCAATGGCATCTCACTGTTCTGTTTCTCATCCATAGATTGATCTTGCCTGTTCTGCATCAATGGGTCTCACTGTTCTGTTTCTCTTCCATAGATTGGTCTTGCCTGTTCCCCATTGATGGCATCTCACTGTTCTGTTTATCCTCCATAGGTTGGTCTTGTCTGTTCGGCATCAATGCATCTCACTGCATGTACCCTTATATGTGTCTGACTTCAATGTCCAGTGAAATGAGTGTGAGACCAACTTAGATTGCTGCATAACTTATCAGGAGTAGTTCCTTTCCATTCATTCCTGTAACATATCACAATTTATTTACTCATTTCTCTTGATAGGCGTCTGTTTCTAGTATAAGGCTATTTTAAATAATACCTTTATGAATATTTTAAATAATACCTTTATGAATATTCATACCTTTATGAATATTCACATACATATGTGTAGATGTGTGTTTTCCTTTTTTTGAGAAAATAGTAAAGAGCAGAACTGAAGTCACAGGATATGTTATGTTTAACTTTCTAAGAAACCACTAAGCATTAAAAAAAAAGAAAAGAAAAGGGTTGTGTGTTTTTACACTCATATAGGAAATATATGAGTTCTGTATCTTCCCAACATATTTTAAGTTTACGCCACCATATTGGATGCACAGTGGTATTTCACTGTGGTTTTACTGCGTTTTCCTGACTACTCACTATTTTGAGCACTGTGTCATGTGCTTATTGCCCAGTTATAGATCTTTTGTGTCGTTCAGATTCATGTGCACAGTTTTAGTTGGTCTACTTGTTATTTTATTATTGAGTTGGAGGCATTCTTTATATATTCTGAACATGGCTTCTTTGCCACAATGTGTAAACAATTTCATATGTTTTGTGAATATTTCCTCCCAGTCTGTGACTTGCTTACTTTATTGTCACTTTTTATGAGCAGATCTCCAGCAGTGTTATTGAAAAGCCTTTTCTTTCTTCATGGATTTGGTTTGGTGCTTTTGTTGATTTTTCCCCTCAATTGAATATGAAAGCATGTGTCTATTTTTGAACTCTCTTTCTGTTCCATGGTCAATTTGTATGTCCTATTCCAGTATTTCACTGTCTTGATTGTTCCAAGTTTATTATGGATCTGTTAATTTGTCTTAGCCATGCTTTGTAGATTTTAGGATAAGGGTTTTAAATATGTTTCTAGGTTTATCCATAAATATCTTATACTTTTTGATGCCATGGTAATGGGTTTTGCTGTTGGAATATCATTTCCATTTGTTCATACTTATTATATAGAAATAATATTAATGTTGTATGTTCTCTAAATTTATTAGTTGAGCAGATTGTAAATTTCATTTGATTTTTCTGTGTCCCTAACCTGTCTGTGAATAAAGATGTATGGAAATATTTATGGTAATTATACACCATTATTCTTCTCTCCTGGTTTTGGAAAGTAGAATCTTGTTTTGGTTAATATTGTTTCTCTTCTCTTCTCAATACAATTTATTTTGAGAACTACCAGTTTGAATCTGTCTTCCCTATTTGAAGACAGACAAGGGACAGATAGTATCACATGGTCAGATACAGGGAGGCCTGTGGTCGTGGTGTAGATCCACAGGACTTGGGATGCTGTCATCATCAATGGTGGATATTGGTCCAGTCCCACCTCTGATCCTTGCCATGAAGGATATTGCCTTGGAGTCTCTGACCCTAATTCTCCATCTTGCATTATGCCTTATAGTTATATTCAAAGTAAAGATCTTATCACTGGAGTCCATATTGGAGATCTGGATTGATAACATGAATAACTCAGTTTATTAACATGAATAACTCAGTTTATTCATGTTAACAATACATCTGTTGTCAGAGAACACCTTGCTTTACAATATTTAGATCTTCAGACTTCCAAGGGGTCCCACTCAAGTACATTACTTCTTTACTTTCTCTTTCCATGCAGAAATATCATGTTCCTAGAGATGCTTTGTCCTATGTCCCATAGAAGATTCCTACAGGTATTTGCTGAGTATCAAGGAGAGAAAGTTTTTAGGGTGTAAGAGTGAGTGAAAGCATCCTCTGCCTATGTTCTCCCGAGGCTTTAAGTCTACTGGTGAGACAGATGTTAATGAAGGCCTAATTACAAAGTAGATGGGACCCCGAAGGAAAGGAACCCATTTCTATCAGAGCTTATCCTTGAGACCTTTAGGGATTAAAAAAAATACTCTCAAGAATTTGTTCTTGTGTGGCTTTAAGATTTTCTCATTTTGTCTTTTAGAAAATTGAATGCTATTTAGAATGTTGCATTTTTCATGTAGAAGCCTGCTATCAACTGGTGAGATGATCAAGAGATAGAAGAATTAAATTAGAAACAGCAATTAACACATTTATGAGATTTCCTTTAATGTTAGCAGAACCAAAAGTATTTTTAAGGTTACTAAGACTAGAGAAAGAAATCCAAGAGGAAGGAGAGGTTTGAAAAAGTGAGACAGGAACAGATTTTCTAGATAGATAGGTAGATAGTTCTTATCTTTGATTAGTTTGTCCTTGGCATATTTGTTGATAATGTATACACAAATATGTTGACACACTCCTTTGATATTTCTATTGATTAGATCAAAATTTGATAAACATGGAGATCTCATTAATCTTTCCAACACACTCAGAACTTTTAGAAGAACCACTGGGCACAGAGTCGAAGTATTCAGCCATTACCATCATCTACACTGGCTCTATTTATCTCTAAAAGGAGCTGATAACAATCCACAGACTTGTTTTTTATGATCAAAAAGAAATCAGACTAAAAGCCCTTTGTGAGAAGTATCCAAATGTAACAAGTATTGTGATTACTCACCAAGGAGCAGGGCTACCTCCCTATCCTATGCCAGAGGAAGCACCAGGTGACCTGGCAGAAACAACCAAGGGCAAATTTTTGACTTTTTTTAGTGCTTCATGCCTCTTTTATATATGTGCACACATGTAACTACACATCATATTGGAATTGACTTGCATACTTAATAGTAGGGGAAAACCTCATCACCTGGTATGGTGATTGGGTTGAACAGAAATGAAGAGTAACCAAAAGTATCTTTCCTCAATAGATATAGTACTATAGATAAAGAGCAAAGGGGAATGTTTTGGATATTCAATAGAAGAGATTTTTGATCCTCTTAAAACATTTTGGAGACAAAATTTAAACAGTTCCAAATTTAAATACTATCTATCTATCCTTTAGATTCTCTAAGAGATTTGCACCATACTGATTTGTTTAAAAAAAGGTAAATAAAAATGTATTCTTAAAAGTTATTTTAAAAAGTCTTTTACTGGGCTGGGGTGTAGCAGTGGTGGAGAACTTCTCTAGCATGTGCAAGGCCCTGGATTCAATTCTGAGCACTACAAAAGACAATGTCTCCTACCTCCTCCTAAAAAAACCCAACAAAAACAACAACAGAAAAGACTTTACTATTTAATTGCACAGTAAGTTATTTGTATGTTTAGAAAGATAGATGTGAATTAGCTTATTGATAAAATATGGAAAATAGAAAAAATAAGGAAATGTCAGCTCATGTGGCAGGGTAGACTGGTGGGGTCAGTTGTCAACATGAGGATTAAGAACATTTTTTTAAAAAAATATTTGATTTAGGGAATTTTATATAATTGTGTTTACAGCATGCTGCTTTGAAATATATATATTACTATATATATACACTATATATATTGTAGATTGGTTAAATCAAGTTAATTAATACATCTATTACCTCAAATACTTACATTTACTTGTGATAATACTTAAAATTACTTAGCACTTTTCAAGTATACAAGTCCTTGTTATTTACTACGACCACCATATCGCACAGTAGATCCCTTGAACTAATTCTCCCTGTGTAATAGAAGTGTTCTGTTCCTTGACTGCCATCTCCACAACCCTTCTTACCCACTCAGAGCCCCAGGTAGCTGAGGTAACTGCCATTCCGCTCTCTGTTTCTCTGAGTTCGACTTTGTTAGATTCCCTGTGTACGTGAGATCATGCTGCATTTGTCTTTCTGTGCCTGCCTTGTTCCACTTAATATAATATCCTCCAGGTTCATCCAGGTTGTTGTAAGTGACAGAATCTCCTTTGAAAGGCTGAATAGTATTTGGTTATGTAGAGATATCACGTTTTCTTTATCCATTCATCCATTGGTGGACACTTAGAGTGATTCTGGATCTTGGCTGTTGTGACTCGTACTGCAACCAACGTGGGCATGTAGGTATCTCTCTGACATACTGATTTCCTCCGGGTGTACACCCAGTAGTGAGTCATATGGCATTTCTATGATAGGTCATTGTAATATCACAGTTGGCCTGTGGGGAGGTTCATCAAAAAATTAGAGGTACAAATTTGCATTCCCACAAATGGTGCACAAGTATTCCTTTTTCCTCTACATCCTCTTCAACACTTATTTTCTTTCATTTCTGGGGGGATGGGGTAGTCATTCTAGCAGGTGTAAAGTGGTGTCTCATTCTGGCTTTAATTTGCATTTCCCTGATGATTAGTGATGTTGAGCATTTTTTCAGATGCCTGTTGACCATTTGTATGTCTTCTTTTGAGAAATGTCTGTCCATACCCTTGGCCCATCTTTTAAACTGAGTTATTTATCTGAAGAGCAAGTCTTCGAGGAAAGATGAGTATTAAAAAAAAAAAATGTTTAGGAAACTGTGGTACATGGAGTTGGAGGACGGTCAGTGGAGAAAATAGAGAGGATTGCCTAGAAAATTCTACACAGAGAAAGGGCAATCCATGTGTCTTTTTCCAAAGGCCTGGGGGAGGGGTAGCTCGACAATATGGTGGAGGGATTGGTCTTCACAGGCAGAGTGGCAGGTGTAAAACAACAGTGTAAAGCCTCTGCAGAAAGGTGAGGTGGTTGAGTGAGAGGTAGGGGAAGGATGAAATGGTCGTGCAGGTAGAAATAACTGCGGGTTTCTTCTAGCCCTTGGATGTCATCAAACACATGTTGTGAGTGCCTGCTAGATTTCAGGTACTGAGCTAGGGATCAAATGGTGAATTCGGCCACCATAGTGGGTGTGTGTATGGGAGGGAGCAGACATTAGCCCTAATCAGACAAATAAATCCAAATGTGTGACATTGGTAAAGGTTGTGAAAATTTCAGAGTTCTGAGAGACCACGTCATGGGTAGTTTGACTCAGAGAGCTCAGAATAAGTGAGCAGAGAGAGAGAGAGAGATGGAGAAGTACTAAGTACTTACTAGTTATAAATGCTAGTTTTTAGCTGGGCGTGGTGGTGCATGCTTGTAAACCCAGTACTTGGGAGGGTTCGCGGCCAGGCTCAGCTACTTAGTGAGGCCCTCCACAACTTAGTGAGACCCTGTTTCCAAATAAAGAATAAAAAATATGGCGGGGGGTGTAGCTCCGAGGTAGAATGCCCCTGGGTTCAATCTCTAATGACACACACACACACACACATACACATACACACACACACAAGCTAGTTTTTCTTTTTTAGGAATCATATTATTTAGAAAAGACAACTGATTGTTATGGTACATGCTGACTTTCCTCATAGTGTCCTTACTAGACTTTCCTCATGTACAATGACTTGGCTGTAAAGGGGTTCCTTTTTTTTTTTTTTTAACACGAATGGACATGTTTACACTTTTAAAATGAGAGCCACAGGAGACTGTGCAATCCATTTCTAACGGGCTGTTTGTGTTCCTGAGCTGCCGATATCACAACTATTTATACCTAATTAAAATTGAAAACAACCTCATACCATAAAACTAACAACAAATTAGGACATGTGTAAGTATCAGTACCTTAGGAATAGCCTAGAAGTTGCAAATGTGTATTACCTTTCCACTGTGTTGTTATACAATATTGTAATACAATACAATACTATAGTGCAATAAGGGATGGCATATTTATGATTCTTTCACAGTCCTTCAACATAAATTATTGATTAGTTTTATCCTTATTTTCAAAAGAAACTTATCTGAAAACCACACAAGATAATGACTAGTTTCATTGTTCAGTATAATTTTTTTTTCAAATAAATGGCAAAGGCAGGCCTTTTTTTTTTTTTAGGATGTCGTAATTAACAAAAAGTATACTTGTTTCTTTGTTCTCTATGGCTTTGGGAAAGACAGCTGGCTGCTGGATAAGTTTTGTGAAAAGATGGATGAAGTGGCAAAATTTTAAATTGGAACCTGCATTAAAATCTTTCAGACAAAGATCTAAGCAAATTAGTCACAGTCTTTGGCCTCACCCTATCCTGTTGTGTTTTCACAATTCACCACTCTCTGTTTACATCCCTCTCCCCTAGAAATTGCTGAGGCTGCTGGAGAAGTATTTCTATTTCTGAAGTGGTGACTTTCGAGCAAACTTGTGCCTCTCTTCTTTTCAGTGGTGAGATCCTTGTGGGGGATTCTTTGTCTGCTTGCTTGTTGTGGCTGTGTGTCAGTGGGCAGGGCGAGGATGCTGAGTTGGGAAGGGTAGGTCGCTCAATCTCCAGTGATCTCAGAGTGTAATACTTAACACATGGAAGGAGCATACTGCTGTTAGAGATCACTTCCTACTCATTTTGTTTCTGGTAAACGTTTGAAGCAAAGAGCAGGGTGTAGGTTGTAATGAAGATGCAGTGACCTATCTAGATTCTTGTCAGGTCAAAGGTAGATCTGCAAAAGAATCTAAACCACATGGTCTGGTATTTGTGATTTTTTATCTTAATTTGGTGGAAGAGATCACTGTGCTTGGGTAGGGGAAGGTGATAAGATGAAGGATAGCAGAAGTGGAAGGCAGCTCTGGAACACTGTTGTGGGCCAAATTATACACCCCCCAAATTCATGTGTTGAAGTCCTACCCCAGTACCTCAGAATGTGACCATATTTGAGATAGGGCCTTTATAAGGTAATTAAGTTAAAATGAAATTGTTAGTATGTTCCCTAAACCAAACCTGCTGATATCCTGGTATTAGACTTCGGTCTCCAGATATGTGAGAAAATAAATTTTTGCTGGTGAAGCCACCCAGTCTGTGGCTTTTTGTAATGGTAACCCTAGCAAGCCCAACACAACTTTCCGTGTGAAATGACACACACAGAGGGCCATAAACACAGACTAGAATTTCTATCTGCAGGTGAAGGGGAACATTGAGATGGGGGGAGGGGAAGAGATTTGGGGAGTTACACAGCCTTTGGTTTGAGACTGAGGTTGACCTTGACTGACAGGTAAAGTACTCAACCTTTTCGAGTTTCATAAAATGGGGTCATTTTGAGGCGTGTGTTCTAGCCCATGTGGAGGCAGCTGGACCCGAGGCTGGCCCTTGTATGTGTTACAGAGTGTCCCTTCTCCTGCGTCTGCCCTGGCTGTGTACACACGCTCCCTGGGGTCCCTGGAGGTGGCTGCAGAGTTTTCTGATGGAAGGCGTCATGAGAGGCCTCTGGGCTCAGTTCCTTGACTGTAGAGGAATGAAGGGCTGCGTTGTTGGACTCTAACCTTACCAACACTAACATTTTATATTCTTAAAGAATGAAAGGAAATCGGTTGGGAGGAGAAGACAAGGACAGGAGCTCTGGAGAGAAGGCTCAGAGAATTCACTAAAGTCTTAGCACTGAGAAAACAAGGATGCACAAGGTTAATGGTCCAATGGGGAGAACTTTCTAGGGTTAGATGACAGAACAGCTGAGCGGGAGAAGAGGGAAGCGGGAGGCAGTTTCATGGGTTGACAAGGAAAGCTAGGGATGGAGAAGGACTGTTGATTTAATTGTTTAGCCAGCAAGATGTGATTTTTTTTGTGTGTGTGAAATATTATCCTGGTAAGTACATATGTGTGGGTGGGAAAATGTAAAAAGGAGCATAAGACAGAAATGCAGGTAGATATGAAGACAGGAGGCCTGGTGTTTGTCGTGGAAATGGAAGGTCTGCAGTGAAAGATGCGTGGCAGAAGTTATCGATTCATGGGTCTAGCAGGTGGTGGTACCAGAAGCCCAAATACCTGGGAGGGCAGCGGAGGGAGCCAGGCCATGCAGAGTCCTCGTGCGTTCTCTCCTGCAAGAGGCGTAGCATGAGATGGGGGATGAGTGGGCAGCTGGGAGGCCCCAGCCTTTTTGTTTGTTTTATGCTGTAAAACCAGACTACTCTGTCCAGACATGCAGATGAGGATTTCTTTTTTCAAACCGAAGATAACAGGTGAGAAGTTTCCCATGTCAATCTTATGAAACATGCATGGTCCCTAGAAATCAGGAGAGCCAGCAGTAGGTACTGTCTGTGGATCTGGTCATCTTGGCTTCTTGATTTCAGGATCTTGACTTCTAATCCAAATACTTCTTATGACAGATTACAAATCTCCCCATGGAATGTGAAAGCAATCCTTCATTCAGGGTATTTGGTGATTCATTCTTTTATTCATGTATTAAGTGTTTGCTGACATCTTGGGATAAGGGTTAGGCATTGGGAACACAAAGACCTGCGAGAGGTCAATTCTTCCCTTCACCATTCATGCTTAGTTTTTTTTTTTTTTGTGGTACTGGGGTTGAACCCAGGGGCATTCTATCTCTGAATTATACCTAGTCCCTTTTTATGTTTTGAAACTGGGTTTCACTAGGTTCCTGAGTCTCCCTACATTGCTGAGGCTGGTCTTGAACCTGCAATTCTCCTGTTTTGGCCTCCCAAGTACTGGGATTATAGGAGTGCATCACCATGCCTGGCTATATGGGTTTTATATTGCATCTCACACACAATTTAGAAAGAATGGTTTCAGGAAGGATTCTCAACATAAGTAAATTCTGGGAAAAAAAAATGGTGCAAATACTGTAGTCCTTAAGGAGAATCACTCTTTTGTTCTATCAGGTAAAGCTGTTTATTGATATATTTATTTCAGGAGCCTACTTTGGAGTAGGGTAATACTTTTAGCAGAAGAATGTATGAGAGTCATGCTCTTTTTGTTCTTAGTTCTTTTTAAAGCAAATGATACAAAAGAGAGAAAATAAATGAGATATGCTTCTCTCTTTTCCCCCAATATGATATCACTGAAATTGGAGTGGTTAAGCAAAAAAACAAAAAGAAAATGGAAGCTCAGTGGTTGAAAGGATGGTGAACATGTACACACATGAGCACATCACAGTGTGGAAAGTGCTATCACACAGCTGTTTTCAAGCTCTGATGGGGGACTTACAAAGATTTGCTGAAGAATTGCTAAAGATGATAAGTACTTATTCTGAAGGTGATCTAGCTATTTGGTCATTGCAGAGTAATGAGCAGAAAAATAAAGAAAGATGGGAAAAAATAGGAAACATAATTATTAAGCATCTTCTAAGTGTTTGATGCCGACTGGATAAATTCATGGAAATTATGTCACATGATCCTTAAAAACTCTCTGGCCCCTAAGTTATATTTATTCACTCTTGGGTGAAAAAGCTGAGATTTTGGAGGGAACATTAGTTACCTCCAAGTCCCTCAGCTGGCTGGAGGCTGAGCAGGATTTCCATATGTGTCTGTAGTCCTTCTACCATATTGTGTGGTTACAACTAAATGAGACAAATAAAGCTCAGGTGAAAGAGGAAGTAGGGAGACGTGGTTTCGCTGCCTTCGTGAAAATGAGTGTGTGACTCAGAGATTTCTGGTGGCAGGATCCCGTGGCTGTGGAGTCAAGGTTGACAAACATTTCCGTTAAGTATTCAGGAGATTTTTAACTCAATAGCAGAAGGTTGCTGTCAGCTAAAAACTCAAATAAGCATTTCTCTGTGTTGCTATCTGGACTTGAGAGCAAGGAGGCTTCCCTGCATGATTTCTACAGAAAACCAAGTGTTTTCAAGTCTCATTGATTGGGAAGTGACTGATATTATAAATGCATGCTGCTAGCACACAGCAAAGAACCAGCAACTCAGCAAAATCCTGTGAACACACAAATAGGAAGTCATCAACCACAAATAGTAAATCTCATGTGCCATATTTCATGCCCTCAAGTTCTCACTTAGAATCTACTTAGCAATGCTTATCTGATTTACAAATCTATCAGAAGTTAAGAGAAACTCTTCCCTAGGATTATTGGGAACAGGGAGAAGTGCTATTGGACAGGAATGGATTGGACAAAACAATAGAGAAAGTGGCTGTTGGCGTTTAAAGATCTCTACGTGAACTACGATCATGGTCAGATCCCAGTGGATCCTAGGAATAACCCTTGTAAAATAGGTTTTTTTAAAAATTCTTGAATTGGTCATCAATGTAAGATTGAACTGTCAGGTGACTTTTCCAAGTAGGTAGGAGAGAGCCAGTGTATTCATTGCACATTCAGTATCCAAAACAACTAACATGGAAATATCATTGCTTACCAGGATAGGCACTCAGCCATTTGGAGAACCTATTAGTTGTGCCAAGTGACGTATATTCAGAGGATCTCAGATAGTCGGTGCATTATTTTGTAGTTGTGTACTTCAATGTTCAGCCATAGCTTTTATGGCAATGGGCAAGTAGTCAGGGACGCGATTCTTCCTTTGATCTGAAGAAGAGAGAGGAGACAGTACCTCACCTCTGGGATCAACCAGGCCTCCTCCTGGTGGTGGGACTCTGGGGAAATTCATATTCTCTCCAAGCCTCAACATTTTCACCTGCAAAGTGAATATGATATAATTTAGGACCCTGGGTGTTTGAGGATGGAGGCGGTTTCTGTGAATTTACCCCCATTAGCGACCTCACTCGCCACTTCCGCTGTCAGTGGGGTGCAGGGTGGTAGTGAGAGAAAACCTCCTAGCAGGTTCTGACCCCCTCTCCTGACCCCCTATCAGATAACCATGGAGAAGATAAGCCTTGCCCACGGCCTTCTCGGGTGGGCACACTACGTGTACACTGTCTCTCCAACTGCCCACCCAACACGTGTGCACAGACACACACCATGTCCCAGATCCCAACTGAGACCATTAAAGCTGTAACTAAAAATACTGCTGAAGTATGTGTTAAGTAACCGTGCTGACAGTCTTTTGTTTTACTTCCTTATTTTTGCCCTCTTCCAACTGTGCTAAAAGTGTCAGAATGTCTGATAAAAATGCAAAAGAAGCCCGACACACAAAAGAGAGGGAAAAAAAAAAGGAAGGGACTTAGATAATTTGCAAAACAGAGAAAGAGTCTTAAAATGGAGTCAGTTTTATAGCTTCATAACAGACATCTTAGATGTGAAGTCCCTAGTTTTTTTTTTTTCCCCTCTCTATAATAGAAATGTGGACCAAAGTTTCTCAAAGCTGTTAAATCCATTTTCATAGGCCTCGGTTGCAAACTTAAGAAATAGAAATTTAACTGTTCGTGTGTTGGTTATGACCGTCTATTGTCAAAGGGACTAGAAGACTCCTACAGCTTCTATATTCCCTTTTACTTAAGAGGATCTTGCTGCTCTGTAGTTATAGCATAGATATCAATAAGGTCTAGGCAAACATTCTGTAAAGATGCTACTTAAGCCAGGCATGGTGGTACATGCCTGTCATCTCAGTACTTGGGAGGCTAAGACAGGAGGATCACAGGTTTGAGGTCAGCCTCAGCAAGTTAGGTTAGGAGTGTAGCTCAGAGGTAGAATATCCCTGGGTTCAATCCTTAGTAACCCCCGCCCCTCGCCCCAAGATGCTACCTGAATAGTTGTATTTGCTAGGATTTTAACTTTTTTGGTTCCCTTGGCAGTTTGAAGAAGCCTATGGCCCACTTCCAGAATAATGTTTTTCAATGCATAAAGCAAAATACAAAGAGTTGCAAGGAAATCAAATGTCTGAAATATAATTTCCAAAATATAAAAGAATCTGAGGTATAGTATTATATGCTTCCTTATTAACACATCAAATAACACAGTCTAGCAGTAAGTCTGATAACATATGAATAGCAACGATGAGTGTAAATGATACTTTGAGATACTTGTAAACAACCCTGGCAATACCAGGGATTCTCGTGGGATATGGCTAATACTGCTGTGGTTTGTTGCCAGCATTTATATTTACAAAACAAAAACAAAAACAAAAAAAAAACCAAAAAAAAAAAAAAAACACCTAACTCTAATCCAACTCTCATTTAGAAGTTAGAGAAAATAAAGATATATTTTCCCCACCCAAATGTACAGACTCCCTGGATTCTGTTCACAAGCAATTTGAGGTTCTGCATGAACGCCAAATTAAGGACCTGTGAAGTAGGATTACTTTCTTTGGGGAGCATAAGGTAGTTATTTTTTGCATTTATTTACTCATTTTTTATACCACCTCCCCGGAGGTACTTAATTGTGAAATGTAGTGATTCTTACTTTTATATGTCATGGACTCATTGGAGATCATGATGAAAGCTACAAATGCCTACCACATTAAATTCTGCACACAATTTCAGGGGTCACAGACCTCCCGAGCCCCAGGTCTCAGTAAGTAACTCTGGAATATAAACCAATATATACACCTTTAGGCATATTATATAAATATTGCTTATGGTAACTGAGTGTTTGCCATGGGTTGAGAACCAGCCATTTGCATTTAAAGTTCCCAGCAATTACTGGAATTGTATGCTGCAGTCTAAGCAAATGCTTTAACATCCTGGAGGACAGAAAAACCCACCTGCATGCTTAACACACCATGCTAATACTTAGAAGTTGGAGGATGCGTGGATCATGTAGCCTCAACCCTTGGGCCCAAGATTCTCATGCCCCTTGGTGGCAGATCGGTGGCTGCCACGACTCCAGAGCTCCAGGGGAAGAGAACCGAGATGTGCACACTGCCCCCGTCTCCGAGAGTCCCCATATCCCAGCTGAGCCTAAGCAGTAATCTGAGAGATTCTGGATAACCAGGGTGTGTCCAGATTTTGCTGGGCCTGAAGCTTATACACTTTGGAGTAGGCATCCTTTCTTTATGGAAAAAAACAAAAAAACAAAAAAATTATAAATAGCAAGTTGTAAGAAAATATTTAAAAGGCATGGAATAAATGATTATAATTTTCAAGCCTTAAAAACCGAGAAATATTGTAAACAGAAACAGTGTAATTTTAAGATTAATTGCTTGACATTTCCCTAGAAAACTTTGATTGCTTCTTCATATGATGATTTTGTAGCATCATATTGTTTAGGAACATAGAAAGAAAATCCAGTCTTTGCTCTCATATAGTTGATGGGAATTGTTTTTCTTTTTAAATTATTTATTTAGAAAAGCTTCTTTTGGATTCGCAATTTATTGCTGGTTATATAAATTTTGTTTTTTTTCCAACTATGAGCTTTAAAATTTGGAAAGGTTTTCCATAAACTTGCTTCTGGTCCTGTTTCAAACCTTATTATTATTATTATTTTTACCTCATCATCCATAGAATTCCAATGTTGAGAGATATGAGGTCTGTTCATGGTGTAATATGATGGCCATAGCATGGCCATTCTGGGTGGGTGAGTACGGTGGGAAGTACAGTGTTACTGGAAGTTGTCACTACATTCGGATAGTTGCAATACTTATACAAGGAGGAGACTGAAAGCAACATAAATATATCTTGTTAATGACAAAGCAAGTGTATCTCCCTCCTTAGGTACACCTGTTCTCAGGATCATAAGCCCCAGCTCAGGTGACCTCATGGGAGTCTCTCTCTCTGCTTTCCTCTCTCCCAGCCTACTCCAAGAGCTGGCTCCACACAGTTGCCACCTTCTTTGCACCACCTCCAAAGAACCCTCTAGAAAAATGCCTTATGGTGCAAGCTTAAGAGAGCAAAGCCCAGGGAGAAGGAGGAGGGAAAGCCTTCTTACTATGTCTCAGAGTCCAAATCCTTCAAAGTTTGTTGACAATAGGAATGTATGCTGTCCTCTGGAAAAATCTCATTCCCATTCTCAGGGGTGTGGTCTTACCATAAGGCCCTAGGAGAACAAGTATCTTAGCACACACTGGCTTTCGATGACCTGCTTTGAGAGAGCGTCACTTGGCACAGTTGGGATCCATATTTGTTCACAGATGAAAGGGTGTTGGACGCCACACAGACCCAGTGCTTGGATCTGACTGTCCTCTCTGGCACTCTTCTTGCATTTAACTGCCATTATAACAGCACTAAGAAGTAAGACCCTCGAGAGGTGATGAGGTCACTGGTGTTCTGTCCTCATGAATGAATTAATGCCATTGCCTCTGGAGTGGGTTCCTTATTGCAGGAGTGAGTTCCTGATACAAAAGATGAGGTTGGCCCCGTTTTCTTTCTCTGTGTGTGTGCTCGTGTGTGTGCTCTCTTGCTCTTCCACCATGTCACGAAGGCCCTTACCAGAGGCTGGAGCATGCTCTTGGGGCTGACTTGTATAATGGACTTAATGGTCATAAGCCACTTCCAAGTGGAGTGAAGTCTAACAAAAAGATCATGATTTGGGGTTTCGGATAGTGGGTCTGCAGTTCCTCTTTTTAGTGGTTAAGTGTCAAGTCCACTTCTCCATTAAAGCCGCTCCTAGCCCATAACAAGAAAAGCTATTGTGTTCATGGCCAGCCTCAGCTACCTAGTGAGGCCCTCCACAACTTAGTGAGACCCTGTTTCAAAATAAAGAATAAAAAATAGGACTGGGGATGGAACTTGGAGGTAGAATGCCCCTGGTTTAATCCCCAGTACCGCAAAAACCAAAAAAACAAAAAGCGTATGGCTAGTTTTGTTTTCAAAAGCACTTCTGGGTTTTTTGTGCTGGTTTTCAATTCTGGAAAACGTACAGGTGAACTTTCACATTATTCTGCATCCGCGGCCATGAGCTGAGCAATTCGTGATAAAGAAAGAATGTTCGTAGAGCGCTGCTGCTCACTGGGGTGCTGTCTAAAACCTCCACAGGAAGCCGGGCGTGGTGGCGCACCATTGTAATCCCAGCACTTGGGAGGCTGAGACCGGAGGATCCGGGTTTGCGGTCAGCCTCAGCTACCTAGTGAGGCACTCCGCAACTTAGTGAGACCCTGTTTTCAAAATAAAGAATAAAAAAAATAGGACTAGGGGTATAGCTTGGAGGTAGAATGCCCCTAGGTTCAATTCCCAGTACCACAAAACAAACAAACAAACAAACAAACAAACAAAAAAACCTCCACAGATCTGATAACTCTGGCGGGACGTGGGGGCCCTGCTGGAATGCAGGTTTTATCAAGTGACTCAAATATTAATATAATGGGGAGCCATGAGGAGCTCTAAGATTAGACATGAAAATGTACCTACAGGACACTTCTTGCTCTGCTACACATTTAAAAACGAAGAGAAGAAAACGGAGCAGGAAACACATAATGACTTAAGAGTTAAGAGTAAGTATCTGTGCATTTTGGGATAGTGGATTTTTTTTTTTTTTTGGTTTGTTTGTTTTCTTATTGAACCCAGGGACATGCTTCTGAGCTATACCCCTAGCCACGATTTATTTTTTTATTTGGAAACAGGGTCTTGCTAAGTTGCTGAGGGGCTCGCCAAGTTGCTGACGCTGGTCTCCAACCTGCAATCCTCCTGTCTCAGCCCCCCAAGTACTGGGATTATAGCTGTGCACCACCATGCCCAGTTGATGGGTGATTTTTGTTTTCTTTTGCACTTTTAACTTTCCAGCAATGCAAATATGGTTTTGTAAACCCCAAAACGACTTAATTTGTGTCACCGATGCTGTAGTTGGTGGGGTTCCCCACAGAGCAAGGGCATGGTGCACCTGAGCCCTGAACACTCCTTGTTCAATAGTGTGCAGCCTTGTTAGGTGTACGTATCAACTTTGGGTCTAAAATACACTCATGGGAGGAGAGGTGAATCAGGAGCTTGCTCCATGAGAGAAAGAACAAATGACTAGAGAGGCAATGACTTCAGATCAATAGGGAAGAGCAGGGGCTGGGTCATCTGTTTGCAATCCATCCCTTCTTTCTACTGACGCTGACGTGGACACCAGGCCCCTCCTGGCCTGACTTTAACATCCCTTCGCCTTTACCCTTGGCAGTGGGGCGGGCACCAAAGCCTCTCCATGCCGGGAGAGTCTAGAGCATGCGCTGGAGCTTCAGGCAGGCCAAGGAGGCTCTGCGGCATGAGAGAGAAGCAGGAGGGAATGGAGGAACAGAGAAGCAGTGGATTTGGTTTTCAGCACTCTGCCCAGTCTTGTTCGTGCCCTCTTTCCACGACAGCCCCTTCGGCCACCTCCCGTGGCCCTGCCCCCTCGATGCCCTCGGTTACCCAAAGCCTCACAGTAGCACATGGTGGGACTTTCTCACCCCAAGGGACTCCTTTCCTTTTATCTCTCTCCCCTTTTTTCCCCTTTTCTTTCTCCCTGTGCTTTATCCTCAGCAAATATATCACAGCACATTAAGACTCAGAACACTGAAAGTTTTGAGAGTTGTGAATTTTGGCTTTTTCGTATGTCTAATAACTTGGAATGTATCATTCTGAGCAATGTCAAGAAAGAGAGTCCCAGCTGCAGCCAGCTTACTGCTCTGAGTGTGTGTGTGTGTGTGTGTGTGCGTGTGTGTGTGTGTGTGTGTGGCACGTGTGTGGCACGTGTGCACCAGCAGGGTCACCTCCTGGCTGACAGAGAGCACCTGGTGAACTGCCGGACCCTCTCAGAAAGTTTCAGGGACTCTGCGATACGGGCAAATGCATGGTATAGATCCAAGAATCCTGGGGAAGAGAGCTAAATATTCTGCAGTTGTGTTTAGATGTGCGCAGATGTGATGGGTGGATTGAAGGGCCACAAAGGGGCTGGAGGGCGAGCCATTGTGGGAGCCCAAGGTCAAAGCCAAGATGAGCAATAAATCTGGCAGCGTGGGAAGAACCAGGGCTCCTGGTGCAGAGGTCACTCACCCACACTCTCCTCAGATTTCTGTTCCTCAATCTATGCTCAAGGAAAGGGCGTGTCCAGTAACTTTCAGAAAGAGGCGTGTGTGCGAGGGTGGGGTTGTCCCAAGGAGGATGGGGACAGCACAGGAAGCCACTCATCAGCAGTGGAGAGACACCTGTCCTTAGAGCAGATAGTGTCATTCAGAGCGGACATCAGGGCAGTTGTCTCCACCTGTAAGATGGCCACAAGGACAGCCATATTTCATAGGGTCCTTGTGAAAGTGAAATGGTTAATTCCTGTCCAGTATTTAGCACAGGCTTGAGCAAATTAAATTACAGTCAGAGCAAATGCATGTTGGCTATTATATCTTTTATCATAGATGATTTTGTGAGATTCCTTCTCTCTAGTTTTATCTACTTACCTTCTCCTTATCTCCAAGTGATTACATGGTTTGATTTTATGTGATTTGATAAAGTATATTTGATTTTGTTTTTGTTTTTAGGCAGAGAAATTGATTTTCAGGATGTATTTTTAAAGGCTTAGATTACACCTGAAGTTGATAGAACTTGTACAAAGTTTCAAAAATAATTGTGTCTCAAAGTTGTATTTTTTTTTATTGAATAAAAAATTGAGGCTCTGGTATCACTCTTTGCTTTAGGAAGATTGTGAGAATAACTAATAACCTCCAGGGAGGTTAATATATTATTGAAAGTAGTAATTTTAACAGTTTTGAACTCATGTTCCAAGATATAATTGGAATAATTTTCAAGAGACATCAGTCTTTATTTCTTAGGAAATTACAGTGATTAAATTAACTGCAGGCAGCCTTTCTTATTCTTATTTGAAGATAATAAGAGTCTGTTGAGGATTAGTGGGGAAAATGAATGATGCGTGTTCTATTAAAGACTTCACAGTTGAAACATTTCTTACCACTGTCTGGCTCACCACGATTTTCTATATTCAAGGCGCAATCATTGGTGTAGTGGTCTTCACCATACTTGGCATGCCACCTAATTCAAGTGAAAGATGGGAATAATGACATTCCCAAGATTAAAGCATAGATTTTTCTTTTAAGGGGGTGCATACTATGCTAATTCAAAAGAAAATAGTGCTACTCTTGAAGAACTCTGTGCATGTTGAAAAGAGAGTTCAGTTCCTTCTTTGGGTATTTTTCAGAATTCTGCTTCTCTATGAAATTGAACACTGGACCAGGACAGTAATGTCACACTCATTACGTGGGGCTTTTAAATTACTCTTATTTTAAATTGAGCTATTGAAATCACTGAGTGTTAAGGAGATTGCACACGGATGAAAGAGTAAATGGATCTTGATCTGTCATCTCAGCTGAGACTTTCTGGAGGCGGTAAAGTAGTTTTTATCAGTGGAAAATAGCACCCTATTTTCTTCAAGATTTTTCCAAACTCAAAAAGATTTAAAAGTATATCCGAGTCTAATCCCACCCAGACAAGCACCTACAGTTCTCTGGACTTGATGGTATTGCTCTGTAAATTTCAGTATTACCATAAATGGTGTTTGGATTTTACCCCTCAGTCCCCTGGACCTAAGATGTGGAAACCTCTTTGTGCTCATTGTTACTATAAATGGCTACATGGAGATTCAAGGAATTGGTGTGACTCAAATTAACGTATATAGACTCCCAAAGATATTTTGACTTGGCCTTAAACTAAACAACACTGGGAAAAAGAAAACAATAAAAATTACCTGAGTTAATATGCTAAGAAGTTTTCATTTTGTTGGGAAGTAGAAGGAAGTGACATCAAATCTTGTTCTGGAGAGAAAGGAACAGCTGGGGTGTTACTAGTTATACCAAATGCAGAAACAAAAACGTGAAGAAAAGCCAATTGTGTGACACTGAACATGGCTAGTACTCATTTACTTTTACATTGTTTCTGGTTTAACTATTATAATTTGACATTATTATACTTAAAAATATTAGATAAAGTATAATATCAGTTTAACCTGTAATTTCATGTAACAAGAACTCTAAGACCAGAAAGTTTGGACAATGGGTAATACAGGTTGCAGAAGAGAAAAACATTTTTTGACATGAAAATAGAAAGTTTCTTATTTTAGGGTGATATTCACATATTCACAGTATTTCTCTACTTAAATTTTGGCCACAGAAGTAGGCTTACTTAACTTGGATAAATTATTATTATTATTATTTTTTGCCGTACTAGGGATTAAACCCAGGGGCATTCTACCTCTGAGCTACATCCCCAGCCCTATTTTTAATTCTTTAGTTTGAAACAGGGTCTCACTAAGTTGCAGAGGCCCTCACTAAGTAGCTGAGGCTGGCTGCGAATCCTCCCGTCTCAGCCTCCCAAGTACTGGGATTATAAGCGTGCACCACTATGCCTGGCTTGGATAAATTCTTATATGAATTTGAGTAAATTTCCTTTCAAAAAGAAATGATAATTTAAAAGTATGTTTCATGGTGTAGTAGTGCAAGTTAAATACATTCATCCATGTCAAAAGCATTTTATAAATTGCAAACTCTGACATTAAATTTATTTTATAGGAGGTAATTACTAGGTGTTATTAAGTGATTGAAAATGAAGTATTAGTACAATATATTATGTGTCTTTCCTAAAATGTATAAAATGGAGGGAAGCATTCCAAAATAGAGGTACCTCTGCCAAAAATATTAAACTTAAGTCCATCTGAGAGGGGACAATTCGACAGACCTGAAATGAGGGACATGATACAAAGCACCTGCCCTGGATTCTACACAAATGCCAATTATTAAGGACAAAGAGAAATGATAGACACATGACAATAACAGCTGGCTCTCTGTATCCGTGGACTTCACATCTGTGGGTTCAATCAGCTTCAGATCAAAAATATTTGGAAAAAATTGCATCTGTAGTGGACATGTATAATTTTTTTTATCATTGCCTACACAATATAGTATATAACCTAGATAGTTATCTTGCTTGGATTCTCAAATAATATTTTGCCACATTTGCTTTACCATTCTGTGTGTATACAGACATACACACACACACACACACACACACACACACACACACACACACACACACAAAGAGTACCATGGCTGAACCATCTGAAAGTTGCTTACCCCTTAATATTTTAGGATGTATCTCCTGCTCTTGGGGTTGATGTGGCAAGATTTTGATTTTCTTCTAGGTAGTTGAGTCCAGGAAGAAATCTCACCCACCTTTTGTTGTCATTTTCTTGTATAGATCAGAGACAGCCCAACTGGACTGAGGAAACTCATAACTTTTTGGTATGTAATTGAAAACTCTTGAAACTAGTTCTTTCTCTTAATGACAGTTATAACTGAAAATACTGAGCTCCACTTTGTTCTTTTAACTTATGAACCAAATTTGAATAGGCAAAGTATGTTTATCCCTAGGGTATGATCTATGCAGAGGAAAGCTGATAGTATTGGTAAATTAACAATTGTATTTTGTCCTTTATATTTCCCTTGAAAATGGATTCTTGGTGTTGATTATTTTTCAGTGAGATAATTATGTAGTAAAGCAATTTATTTACTTTTGAATTGAGTTTTTTTTTATGGTCCCCTCAGGGTGAGAGGCATACTATAACTATCAAAGTACTATAGAACTGTAATTAAAAATCTATTTCGCGAGCCGGGCGTGGTGGCGCACGCTTGTAATCCCAGCATTCGGGAGGCTGAGACCAGAGGATCTGGGTTCGAGGCCAGCCTCAGCTACCTAATGAGGCACGCCGCAACTTAGTGAGACTCGGTTTCAAAATAAAGAATGAAAAAAAAATAGGGCTGGGGGTGTAGCTCGGAGGTAGAACGCCCCTGAGTTCAATCCCTAGTACCGGAAAAAAAAAAATCTATTTCACAAGCAACTATGTGTTCAGATGCCAAAATGTAAATCAGACATTCTAGAAATGGGGTATTTTATTGATCCACATTTATTAATAATTATAATATTTATACTCAATAATTATAACGTAAGAGTTAAACAGTGTTTATATATTCCTGCATCCCAAATCTATACCTAATGATCTAGGCAAGACTAGAGATCTGTGAATACAGGTGTAATTCTTCTCCTTGGTCTTTTAATTATCTATTTATAAAATGATTCAAAATTAATTTTATGTCTTACCTTCTGTATGAGATGTTCATCTCTTTGTTGTTTTAATTTTTTAAAAAATGAAGACAATTCTAAGCTTGCTGAAGAAAGCAAGAAAAAACATTATCTATCATCTATCTACCTATAATCAATCAATCAATCAATCAATCAATCAATCTATCTATCTATCATCTATCAGGCACCTTCACTTGTGACTATGGATATCATTGAAATTCTGGTAATTATTCAGAAAATATTAGTTTATTAATCTAAATGTTACTGCTTTTCTATGAGCCAGACAATAATGATAAAAATTGTCCTCTCCAGTATGCACTTTCTACCACTTCTAAGTATATTGCTACAGTCTTTGAAACATTGATTCTCATAACTCACTAGTCACCATGGTCCTTTTGGGTGACCCCTGCAATTCTCTTTTTCCTTCTGCAATTTAATGAGACAGTCAATACAATTTCCACTTTGGTTTCTGTGGCAAAGAATTCTTTATATATTACCATAAAACTCAATGTTATGTTGAGTAATTTTAAGGGGTGCTTTAAACTATGAGTCACATATTGACTCATGGTTTTAGAGGAAGCATGCATTTTAGTTCATGGTCAGCCAGTTCCAAAGTAGAAATTGCAGATGCCAGGCATGGCAGAGAAATGTCATTCAACTCATGGCAGCAGGTAGAAGAGAGAGAGGAGAGAAGGGGCAAGGGACAGATGCAGTCCTCAAGGTCATGTCTCCAAGGATCCACCTGCAGCCACACCCTGCTTCCAAACCTGGCCACACTGCTTGACACATGAACGTTGGGAGACATTTTATCATTCCACTTCTGCCCCCTCCCCAATGTCATGGGCATCTCACACTGCAAAATGCATTTACTCCATCTCCAAGAGTTCCCATAGTTCCAACAGCTCCAGTGTTGCTCAAAAACCCAAAGTCTCCATTGCGACTTAAGTCAAAATTTCATCAATGAGCCCCTGTAACAACATAAAAGCAAATTAGTTATGCGCTTCCAACATATAATGGCACAGAGTAAACATTTGCATTCCAAAAGGGAGGAGCAGGGGAATGGGACTCAAAAAAGACTGGAATCCAGCAGGGCAAACGTGGCTGTATGTCTGATATCTGAGTGACATGGTGATGAGATACAACCTCCAAAGGTCCCCAGCAGCCCGGCCCCTGTGGCCTTGCTGGTTGTAGCTGCTCACTCAGCCTGACTCCACTGCCTCCAGCTTGCATCTTTCCTCAGCAGGTGCTCCATATTGGCATCACTTAATTCTTGGGGTCTCCACTACAGCCTTGGCCTCACCCTCCCAACTCCACAAAAAGCCTCCTTTGAGCCTGCTTGCAGTGATTCTGACCTTGCTCAGTTTACCTGGTCTTCCAGACCTTCCTTTTGAATCTGAGTAGAAGCTTTCAGAACCCCTTAACTCCAGCATCTTGCAGAACGAGCATTACATGGGCAATGCCAAGGTCGGCCAGTACCTGGAGCAGTAGTGCAATAGTAGTGCACAGCCATGTAGAGTCAGGGCTGTGATTGAATCCCAGTGCCCGGATGGCTGAGTATGGTGCTTTGAGTACCTTTATTCATAGTGGTCTCTTTCAATCAAGTTTTCTTGACCGTACCCTTGGGCCTGCAATGAGTGGGTTCTTCTTGCTAATTCCTAAACTGCCTTCCCTGCCTCCTTTCCTGCCTTTCACTGAAAAGCACTCAATATTTCTTCAGCAAAAACTGCCTTTCCTGCCTTTCACTGAAAAGCACTCAATATTTCTTCAGCAATCTTAATCTCTTCTGCAACTGCATCTTTTTTTTTTTTTTGACCCCAATTTCACAGTGGCTTTTCCTGCCAAGCTACAGATTTAAAAAATCTTTCTTCTCTGCTTTCTACTCCTCATTTTTGCAGTTAACCTGGTTATAAGCTGGCAGCAGTAACCATACTACTGTCTGAATACTCTGTTGCTTGGAAATGTCCTCTGCCAGGTTAATTAGCCAATCACACAAAGTCTCAGGACAAGGGCAAAATGTAGTAAAGTTCTTAACCAGAATGTAAAACATGTAGCCTTTATTCCAGTTCCTTACAGAGTCCTCTTTGCCGTCTGAAACCTCAGATTACTGTCCACATTTTTATTTACATTCTGACCTTTCCAAATTCCTCCTGCAAACCAGTTGCAAAGTTTTCCAAGCCACATGGTGAGGTTTTAACATAGCAGGACCCCACCTCTCATGCACCAAATTTTTAAAGTGATTCTTTTCATACTCATACTTTTCATTGATGGTTTACAAAACTGGTTTGCTAAAGTATTGACAAAAATGGGTGCTTTTGCCATGCTCAAGAGTTTTCAAGAACTTTTTCTAGTAAAATATTTCTGACTTTCAGGTTAGGGGCCTCCTAACCTTACTAGTTACTGAGGTATCTAGTAAGAGCCTTGTTCTCTATGAGAAGAAAATGTGTTTTCCAAGGAAACTCTGCATTGATTGAAGGACTTGATTAGATTAACTCTGTTGCCTCTTGTCATACAAAACTTTACACTTATATGAAATAATACCTAGCTTTGTCACGACTGACTAAGTTGGGTAATTTAACTTGGTTAAGTACTGTAGAAATTTTTACCTTAAAAAAAATCAGAGACAAGGTTATGGTGAAAAGAGCAGATTCTGAGCTCAGATGCCTTAGGTTTGACTCTCGACTTTGACACACTTACTAGCTGTGTGACTTTGGTTGGGTACATTACTAGACCTTTATGTGAATGATTTTTCTCACTTGTTCAGTGGACAGTAATAGTATCTCTTAAAGCAGGTGCAAAGATTTAATGAGTTAAGGTGATTACAGCTGTTAGAACAAGGTTTCATGCATAATTAGGCAATTAATAAATGCTGTGACAATGGTGATGAACGATACTGTCATCAGTTGGGTCCATCAAGTGTCTCTTGGAAGCTTTTATGTATTTGTTGCTAATCCTTCACTTTTCTGGTCTTTAAGAGTAGAGTACATTTTGCAGTGATTTTTGTGTACTTCCAACAACTTACTTCTTTTTTGTGGTACTGGGGATTGAATTAGTGGTGCTCTACTACTGAGCTATACTCTGTCCTGCTTTATTTTTTACTTTGAAACAAGGTATGGCTAAGTTATTGCACACTGGCCTGGAACCTGTGATCCTCCTATCTCAGTCACCCAAGTACTGGGACCCAACACCTCATTTCTTTAGGTTCCTTATGTGCTGTCTTGGTTCCACTTGAAGCCAACATGAAGTCAAAGCTCAGAATCTTCACTGCTTTCTACTTACACCAGCATGGTACGTCTCACTGTGGTCATTCCACTTCTCCTATTTTACAGGCTCCATGTCCCATCTTCCTCTCATTCTGCACACAAATACTTCTGGATCTCGGATTTAATGACAAATTTTCATCTTTCCGATGTCATTAAGCAATGATGAAGGGCTTTTACTGACGCAGTCACACGGGTACATTATAGGCATAGTTTTTCGTCTGAGTATGTGTAGTGGGAGCAGACAATGCATATTTAGTTCTCATTCACATGTGCCTAAATTTCTGACCTCATGAGTTTTGAAAGTTCTCCACTGAATTCTTAAGTACAGAATGCTTGTCTAATTATTTTGACATATTACCACCGGGCAGTGAATATTGTGAAGTTTAATGTGAATGAATTTAGAACACAAGGTTATATTTTTCTTATTCGTTTTTTTTTCTTACCGTGCCTATGAAAGTTGTGTTCTAAGACCTACTTAATTTGGATTTATGTCTCCAAGTGATTCAGGGTGTTGGTGGACCTTTTCCAGAACAGAATGTGTGAGGCCAAGTCTCATACCTCTAATAGGGAAACAACTAGGACTCCAAGGATTTCTTGGCTTATTTTAAAATAAACTCTATTTAAAATTATGTGTGCTAGAGGTGAAGGAATAGATGACCACATATGTTTTCTTCTTGAAGACACACTGGTAGCTTTTCAAATTATATGGAGGACAAATTAACATTTGAGGACAGATTAACTAAATTCTTCCTAGTTAACAAAATTTGTGCTTTCTCATATTTTGTTTCAAAATATGGATATAGATTCCTAAGGGGTCAGTTCTAAGAATGATGTGGTGTTAGTTGAAAAATCTCAATATCTTTTGAGGTTATTTCCACAAATGAATAGAACATTTTTTCCCCAGGAAGTTTTCTGCATTTATTTTGTATATGTTGAGGAAAAAGGAGGAAAGAGGAACAAACTTCTCAGGGAGCAAAACTTTCTTCTTGTCTGACCTTTATCATTTAATTTATTATGCTCAGTAGAAATATCAACATCTTTCCCAATAAAAATCACCTTCCAATTAAAGTGTTAAAAAAGGGACTAGGTATTGGGCATATATCATTTTACACAGGAAAAATTGAAACAGATTTAAAGAAATTTTAGAAAAGACTTTTGTTCTTGAGCCGGGCGTGGTGGCGCACGCTTGTAATCCCAGCATTCGGGAGGCTGAGACCGGAGGATCCGGGTTCGCAGCCAGCCTCAGCTACCTAGTGAGGCACTCCGCAACTTAGTGAGACTCGGTTTCAAAATAAAGAATAAAAAAATAGGGCTGGGGGTATAGCTCGGAGGTAGAATGCCTCTGAGTTCAATCCCTAGTACCGCAAAAAAAAAAAAAAAAAAAAAAAAAAGAAAAGACTTTTGTTCTTACAGGCGTTTTATTATTTTGTATGTCTAATTTATAAACTCTTGCTGGGAGATCCAGTGAAGTCTATGACTAGGAAATACCTGTTTTACATAAAAAAAGACTTGTTAATAATTAGTGAGGCATAACGAGCTTTTGTTAGACTTTGTGAAGTTATATTGAGATTAACCTTAAAATCACTGTGGCTTCACACAACACACTTTTTGTTGTTGTTGTTTTTGGTACTGAGAACTGAACCCAGAAGCCCTTTTGATTTTTATTTTGATACAGAGTCTTGCAAAGTTGCTGAGGCTGGCCTCTAACCTCAGGTCCTCCTGTCTCAGTCTCCCAAGCACTGGGATTACAGGCATGCGCCACCAAGACACACTTTTATTTCTTACTCGCACTGTATGTTCAGTGCTGGTTGATGAGGAGGAGAGGGTCCTCTGCTCCACACAGTCACTCAGGGATGCAGGTTGATGCCAGCTCCACCGTCTTGCAGTACGATCGCGTCAACAGGTGGCTTCAGGGTTCGCCATGACAGGGAAGACAGCATGGAATGCTCATTCCCTTCTCCAAAATGGAAGTGAGGCACGCCACCTCTGCCCAGGGCCTCGGCCAGGGCTAGTCCCATGGCCTCTACTAAATGCGTGGGTGGCCCAGGGAGGACAGAAGACCCAGATGCAGAGAGCCACAGTAACTCTTCCTTGATAATGTGTACAGTAAACACAATCGGCATCTGTATACAACTTCCCTTCCTAAGCTGGTCATTCCACGGTTCCTTATGTTTTACCATGTAGGTAAATTATTTTAATATTTTCAAATTAATTTCACAGTTTTACACTTACTGACCTTATACAGAAATGAATAGAAAGGATTTGTTTAGAAGGAATTATTGAAGTAATAGATATATTCAACAATGAAAAAAGTGTCTAGTGATATTTTGGCCCTCATATATCTACAGATGTCATTTGTACTACTAGTAGTTTTTTTTTTTTTTCTTCTTCTATTTCAATAAAACTATACCTTGAAGTTAAATGTAATTCCAAATAGAGCGAGGACTGATTGCAGAATCAAGTCAAGGAATATCAGGTTAGGAATACAGAAATATGCTTGAACAGTTTCAGAAGATTATCTTTATTTTGCACTTTCATTTTTTTTTTAAGCACGGGCTCAGCTTTTTCTACATTTTAATCTCATGTTCTTTTTTCTCTTGTATTTTGTGTTTTTATCCTTAAGTTTAATTGTGAGTCTATTGAAGTATATTGTCATAGAGGCCACATGAGGCTAAATACATGTGTCCAAAACTGTGTGTATTTTGCTGTCATCCTTGATCTTGTGTTTGGCTGGATACAGCATTCTAGGTACAGATTTCCTTTTACTCAGAACTTGAAAGGTATTAGCCTTTCATTGTCCTTTAGCTCTCTATGTTGCATCAGAAAATGGATGCCATTCTCACTCTTGTTTTTTTTGCAGCTAGGACCTTTTGTTATCCCATCTGTAAACTTTGAGAATTCTCTGTGCAACTTTGAAATTCTAAAATTTCACAAGACATATGCAGGTGTATATCTTCTTTAAATATGTCTGATTGAGCATTTTGTGGCATAAGAAGATTTCTTTTTTTTCTCCTATCTCTCTCTCTCTAGGCTCTGCTTTCTGTTGCTTGGGTTTTGTTCTTGATGCATTCTCCCCACCGAGTAACCAAGATGGCCACTGCTAACTTCTGGTTTGCATTGTACTCATGGCTAAAACCCTAGAAAAAAGTTAAGTGTTTGCCCCAGGGCTTTAGGAGGCAGAATTTACTGATTAGCTTGACTTGGTTCATACACTTTTTTCTGAATGGCTCATGGTGACCGGGGAGATGGATACTTTGGTCCATTTCTCCCACCGCCCCTGTGGTCCAGGATATGACCTACCTTGCCTGGATTATCGCAGTAGCCTCTTGTTTCTTTGTTTATGCCTTTTCTCCACTTTGGGGTGTTCTGAGTGCTGGAGTCAGGGCTGTTAACAGAATTTTGCAAAAGCATGCCTGTTTTGTTTCAGGGAAACCGGAGGTCTCCAATAGCTTGAAGGACCACCCATGAACTGTAGGATCAGGCTCTCATGACCCTTGACCTCTTTGCCTACCATTCTCCTCCCATGGTTCATTTAGCCTCAGTCACACTGGCCACCACGCTGTGCCTCATGCATGCCAGACACTGTCCACAGCCCAGTGTATTAGGGCAGTGGGATAGGTTGCCAAGTGACCAAAGAAGATACCCAGAGGTGGGATGCGAGATATAAGGCTTCTTGAACAATGGTTATGGGTATGATCCAGTAGTCATGAGCTGGGTGGGTGCTTTGGCAGAAGTCTAGAGGCAACAGGCGCTACAGGTGCACCCTTGTTTCACTGGGTGCCTTTGCTGCTTCGCCAGAAAACAGCACCTCCCTTCCTCATGAGGTGCTGTCCAGTGGTGGCTGGCTAGACAAATATCCCCTGTCCACTGTTCTGTGTTCTGCACCAGTTACTGGGGGAGTGGGGCTCAGAGGTTAGGTTACGGCAGCGATGCCATCATCAGCTTAGCTTGTCTATTGTATGAGCAGCCTCGCAAGGACCTTGGCATGCAGGTGAGAAAGTGGCACTCTGCAGTAGCACTCCCTCATCCTAATTCCCAGCACACGTGAGAGGAAGCCAGTGTCCGTTGAGATAATATTTATGTGGACATTCTGGTCCACACTTTTATTTATTTATTTTTCAGCACGGATTTTTTATAAATTTCTTGAGTACAACAGGGTTACGTATACATTTACAACCTATCAATCATTGTCACAGCACAATTAGCACCACTTCTTCGTTTTGCACGTATAGCCCACATTCCTAACATAGCCTGGTCAAGCAAACTTTCTAGAGTCATAAAACCATAAACCTTTAGAGTCATATATTTACGTTCTATGAAGTAGGAGGGTCTTTCATCTACGTATCCTAGGAGCAATCTCCAGATTTCGAGGTGCCAATGTAGCCATAGCAGGAGAGTCAGTATAATTGCTCATATATGCAGATAGCAACTGCCAGGGGGGAAAGGGCCCAGCTGGGCTCCCACAACTCCCCCATTTTTATTTTAAAATGCACAAAGGACTGTGCCTGTCTTAGGTCGTTTCCTATCTGGTCCACACTTGCTCTCATGTTCCCTCAACCTGGCTGGATTCTTGGGAGTAGAGAAGGGCATTTCAGGGAGATGATGCTTGCCTGTCCTTCTTTTCTCCAAGGATGACACATGGACACCCTCCAATCCCAATATGGGGCTTTGGCTTTTTTCTGTTAGATCTGAATAGACCCACCTTTAATATCCATGGCAGTTTCTCATCTCTTTCAAAGTCTTTACCCAAATGCCAGCTATATGGCGATCCCATTCCTGTCCACGATTTTAAAATGACAACCCTCTAAAAGACTCCTCCCTACTTTCCTTTCCTCCATGTATCTCCACCTAATTTCCCATTGACTTTACCTATTTGTGTGTTTAATTGTTTGTCTCCCCCATGGGATGGCGCTCCATGAGGGCAGAAACTATTGTCTGTGTGTTCAGTATTTGTATTGCCACACCTGAAAGCTGTGTCTGCCACATAGTCAGCCATTCATATTTGATGGATGAATGAAAGACTGGCCAGGTTAGCCCTTGTGCTTTCTCCTGTGTTGGGTGGGTGGGGCTTATGATTGACAGTTCTACCAGAGAGGGAAGGAGCAGTTCTTGAAATCAAAGGAGGTGGTGAGACAAAAATGAATAAATGTCCAATTAAAAGACCTTTCTGTGAACACTGAGAAAGGGAGGTTTGCTATTGAGATGTATGGGATTAGTAGGAAGAAAGCAGCAGACTCTGAAACTTGACAGTACTTTTCCTTTATTTTGAAGTTTTTAAGTCTATATAATTGTCCATATATGTTATAATGACCTTTAAGTGTTAGGCAATTATACCTGGAAAAATCATGGAATAAATAATTTTTTCTGATTACCTGAAATGTTTTCTTTTTTTTTTATAATCTCAATAAGAGTTTTTATTCCACTGAATGAATATATATATACATATATACACATATATATAAACAAAGAATGTTTACTTCCACTGATTATACACATACACACACACACACACATTAGACTAGGAAAAAGAATATTTTATTTTATTTTTTAGGAAAGCAAGGTGGCAAGGTGGACTACCAGGGAAACTCTATTATTAGATTTATTCTCAAGTGTTTACCTGTGTCCAAATGAAATTTTTGGAGTTAACAAATGATTGCAGAATAAGAACTATACCTTGGACACTATTATTTGTATTTAAATTTTCCCTTCTTGTCAGTTTTGTTGGAGTTCTGTTTTCTATTCAGCAATCAAGAAGAACAAAATAATGCCATTTTCGGGAAAATGGATGGACCTGGAGAATATTATGTTAAATGAGATTAGCCAGTTACAGAAAGTGAAGGGTCATATGTTTTCTCTCATATGCAGAAGCTAGGGAGTAATGGGAACACCAGAGGGACTTCAGATAATGGAGGAGAAATTGCAGTGGAGCCGGGGAGGTGGTCTAGGGAAAGAGGGGGTGAAGAGGGAGGATCAATGAAGGAATCACTTCCATTGACATGGTATACACATGTGAGAATACCAATGCCAATCTCAATACCTTGTATGGGGAGTGGAGAGGGAGCCGGGGGAAAGCCCACCAAGTGCTGTGTGCATGCATGTCAATATCAACATGAACTGCATTATGATGTGAGACTATAATGCACCAATAAGAGTATAAAATTTATTTTCCAAAGAACCAGCTTTTGGTTTTATCAATGTTCTCCATAGATTTCTTCACTGATTTCTATATTTTTATTACTTTTTTGTTGCTGTTTTGTTATTGTTCTAATTTTGTGTGTTGAGCCCTTTGCTTGTTTGTTTTTAATCTTTTTTGATTTTGATAAGTATATTTGAAGTATGAACTTTCCTCTAAAAAATGCTTTTGTCATGCCCCTAGAAATTTCAACATGTTTTTTCAATGACGATAAATTCTAAATATTTCCCACCTCATTTACTTTTTAATTCAAATATTTTTAGTAGTATGAGATTTAGTTTCCAGACATACAGACTTTTTTTTTTAAAGCTAAGCTCTCATTATTAATTTCTGTAATTCTTGCATGGTAGCCAGAGAACATAATGTCTATTAAATCGAGTCTGGAATTTATCAAGGTTTCCTTTGTATTATAGCACACACATATGTAAGTATTATACATATAAATATTTTCATAATATATCATGTGTGCTGGAAATGATTGTGTATTCTATTTTTCAAGTGTGGAGTTCTGTGTATTCAGCAGTCTGAATTTACTAATTTGTATCACTTGGGTCCATTTGCATCTTTGTTTATTTACTATATATTTAAGATATTGATTTCTGAAAGAGAAGAATATAATTGTTAAGTTCTTTAAATCTCTCTCCAGTTGTGTGAGTCATGGTCACTTAAAATATTTTAAGGCAACATATTTATTCTTTGTGAGGATATTTTATTTTTAAACAATCTATGACATCTTCTTTCTCCATTGTATGTGTGTGTGTGTGTGTGTGTGTGTGTGTGTGTGTGTGTGTGTGTATGTGTGTGTGTGTTTGTTGCCACCGGCTATATATTTTCAGATATTAAAATTGTCACCACAGCCTTCTCTTGGTATAGATTTGCGTGTATCTGTTTTTATTTTAACCTTCCACATCCTTTGGTTTTCTGTTTCCTTTTTTAGATTGAAGTCAGAGGTGTTCTAACTCTGAGCTACACCCCCAGTCCTCTTTTATTTTTCTATTTTGAAACAAGACTTCACTAAAAATAAAACAGGGCATCCCTAAGTTGTTGAAGTTGGCCTTGGACCTCCTGTGACAGTGATACTCCTGTTTCAGCCTCTCAACAGTCCCTTCCTTCCTTCCTTCCTTCCTTCCTTCCTTCCTTCCTTCCTTCCTTCCTTCCTTCCTTCCTTCCTTCCTTCCTTCTTTCCTTCCACTGAGGATCGAACCCCAGTGTATTCTACCTCTGAGCTACACCCCCAGCCCTTTTTATTTTTCTGTCTTGAAACAGTGTCTTGCCAGGTTTTTGAGATTCTTACTGAGTTGCTGAAGCTGGCTTCAAACCTTCAACCTTCCTGTCTTACAGTTTCCCCAGTGCTGGGATTACAAGTGTGCACTCCCATACTCAGTTCAGCTTAATTCTTTTTTTTTTGCGGTACTGGGGATCGAACTCAGGGGCATTCTACCTCCGAGCTATACCCTCAACCCTATTTTTTATTCTTTATTTTGAAACAGGGTTTCACTAAGTTGCGGAGTGCCTCACTAGGTAGCTGAGGCGGGCCGCGAACCCAGATCCTCCAGTCTCAGCCTCCCGAATGCTGGGATTACAAGCGTGCACCACCACGCCCAGCTAATTCTTGGTTTTTAAAATAACTTTTATTGTGAAATATAACATGCATATGGAGGAATGCACAAAACAAATTGGAGCAGCTTGTGACTTTTCACAAACTCTTCCAACCACTACTTGAGTCAAGAAGTTGAATCCTTTTAGGCGCCTGGAGTCGCCTTTCATACCCTTCCAATACAAGGTCCTTGCATCTCCCCAGGGCTCACCCCTCTCTCTCTTGCCACTTTTGGTCATAGCAGGGTCCTTGCATTCCTCTATGACTTACGACCCAAGTTCACTTCCCAAAACAGTGCGATCTAGTTTTGCCTGTCTTATTATTTTACCTAAATGGAAACTCACAGATCATATTCTTTTATGTCTGGCTTCTTTGTCTCAATGTTATGTCACTGTGGGTACAAATCGCTTTTTCTTTTTATTGCTAAGCAAGCAGTTCATTATATGACTATACTGCAATGTATTTATTCATTTTCCCGTTGACAGGCATTTGGATTGTTTTTAACATTCTGGCTCTTATTAATAAAGCCGCAAGAAAGAGTCTCGCATGTGTTTTCAGTAGGTAAGGGTAAGGTTTAGAAGCCATAGGCTATGTATGTGATCAACTTCAGCAGATATTTAGTTTTCCTGAATGGCCCCTGTGCTCCTTGTTTGAGAATGTTGACTGGCTCTACGACCTTGCCCACAGTTGGGATTGTCCATCTGTGAAATGTCACTCTTGGGTGGGTGTTTAACGGTGTTTGATTGTAGTTTTGCTTTGCATTTCTCTGCTTGTTAGTGAAGTTAATCACCTTTTTATGTGTGTATTGGCTAATTGATTATCCAATCAATTCCAATTCAATTATCTAAATCAATTCCAAAGATTATCCTCTTTGGAAATATCTATATCTATGAAGTTTATTTTTTTTCTAACCTAATTTTTCTCTTGGGTTTTCTGCCTGTTTCTTATTGATTTGTAGGAGTTCTTTATATATTCTGGACATGTAATTGTGTGCAGGTCATATGTCATGCACATACCTTTTCCCATTCATTTACTTTCATAACCCCTAATGTTGCCTTTCGATCAGTGGAAAGTCTTGATTTTGATGTGTTCTAGTTTATCAAGCTTTTCTTTTATGGGGAAAGCCAGAAGGGAAATGTCAATATTTTTAATAAATTATATTCAGAAATTTGATTTATTAATTTTAAAACAAAACAACACTTTTTAAAAACCTTAATAAAAATACATTAGAAGTTGATTGTAGATCTAATACAAAAGGCTAAACAAGAAAAATTCTGCAAGAGAGGTAGAATAATATCCTTATAGCTGGGCATGGTGGCACACGCTTGTAATCCCAGGACTTGGGAGGCTGAGACACGAGGATCTGGGTTCGAGACCAGCCTCAGCTACTTAGGCTCTCCACAACTTATTGAGACTCTGTTTCAAAATAAAGAATAAAAAATAAGACTGGGGGTGTAGTTTGGAGGTGGAATGCCCCTGGGATCAATCCCTAGTACCACAAAAAGAAAAAAAAGAATAATATCCTTATAAGCACAGCATAATAAAATTAACCACAAAGAAGACATGTTTATAATATTTTTAAAAATACAATATTGTTTTCCAACTAATGAACATGTATCCTTCCATTTAGTTGTGGTTTCTCTAGTTTCTTTCAGCTTAGGTAACATAGCGAGACCCCTTGTCAAAATACAGAAATAAATAAATAAATAAATAAATAAATAAATAAATAAATAAATAATGAAATCCTATGAGCTTGAGTCCATATAAATTACGATACATATACATTTATTTATTTATTTATTTATTTATTTATTTATTTATTTATTTTGCAGTACTGGGGATTGAACCCAGGGGCATTCTACTTCCGAGCTACACCCCCAGTCCTATTTTTTATTCTTTATTTTGAGACAGGGTCCCACTAAGCTGCATGAGTGCCTCACTAGGTAGCTGAGGCTGGCCGCGAACCGGGATCCTCCCGTCTCAGCCTCCCAAGTACTGGGATTACAAGCGTGCGCCACCATGCCCGGCTCTCATATCCATTTAATTAAAAAGTAATTTCTAATTTAAGCTTTCGACATAACCAGATTTTAACCCTATGGGGTAGAGAGAGAGAGGGGAAAAAACAGACGCCTGCATCCGTGGCGGCACACTCCTCCTGCGGTCAGGTGGGCGGCCTGGGGCAGGGAGCAGAGTGCGCGTGTCAGTGGAGTTGAGGAGTGTGCGGCCTGTAGGCGAGGGGAAGAGAGAAAGTGAGGGTACCGCGGAGAGCGGGTGCGCCACAGGAAGCTGGCTGGAAAGAACAGTCTTGGGCTTTGCTTAACTAAAATCAAGAAGAAAACAACCCATAGACGGATGGAAAATCTTACAAAGTCTTCCAAGAGGTGGAAACAAAGAAATAACATATGTATTCAGGGAAAGGTGAGCTAAAGTAATTGCCCAATTTTAATTTGCTCTCTCTATAATTTTAGTATTACATCTCAGGGCTTTATTCAGTGAGATAGTCTAATTAGAGAAACAACTAAAAGAGCAAACATTTTCTTGAGAAACAAATCTTTGGTAAAATTTGGATTTCTGTGTTGATGATGCTAATAGTTAAAAAAAAATGCTGTATTGATCTCAAATGGTGAATTACAGGATAAAAAGATTGTAGTCTTTATTCTCCAGCTAAATATTGTACTTCCATGTTTTTCCACTAGGTGTCTCCTTGCATACATGTTATGATTCCAGAGAAAACCAATCTATCCCTGAAGGCATTCACTTATGTGTATTGTATTGAAAAAAAAAAAAAAAGTCTCAATTTTAGAAGTACTTCAGAATGACTTTAACAGAATGGTTCTTTCCAAAGAATAAAAAGATGTGCCTTGGCGACATCTCTCACTCTTGCTTTGGAAATGTAGGAGACATGACCCACAAGTGTTAGCAGAGGCACAATAAGGTCCTTATGCCTGTGTTGTTAGCAGGGCAATGGTGATGAAGCCTTAGGTTCATTCAATAGTGGGCACAGTAACTTCCAAACCAGGGAATTAGCCTGCATTATTTCTGAATGAAGCTTCAGCAAGGAGATGCAATTCTAAAACAAGCTGTGTTTAGCTTTCCAGTGCCTTTTTCTAGGATCTGTCTACCCTGTGATCAGATTCTTTATACTGCCCAGTTGTTACTGATCTGTGATTTCACATGTAGCCCTTTGAGCATCCACCTTCTGAATTGTCTACATTTGGCAAGTAGCCTAGCCACTTAACTTGTTGTAAATTGAGGCAGGGCTAATATAATCCAACAGATTTTGATGAGGTTCCTACTATACATGGTCCAGGGTATCTATAAGAATTATTGGAGTCTTTGTTTCTGTAAATATGTACTGGGGATTGAACTCAGGGAAGTTCTACCTATTTATTTATTTTTGAGACAATGCCTCATTAAGTTGCTGAGGGTCTCACTAAGTCGATGAGACTGGCATCCAGTCTGGGGTCCTCCTATCTCAGCCTGCCATTTACTGGGATTACAGGTGTGCGCCACCATGCCTGGCATGTAAGGGTATAGTAAGACTTACTGCTGGCAGGAAAATTAAGCATGCTGATATAGAGGAGAAGAGAAGGTAAAGAAGATTCCAAGAGACGGCACTGCTGGTGACCCCAGAGCCCTAAGCTTGGAGTTTGAGGATCTGAATTCAAATTCTGGCTTTAAAACCCCACCTGCTTAGCATGCCAGTTTCTTCATGCGCAAAAGCATGGGTCATATTACCGTACAGAGCTGCTGCAAAGACGGGAACGGTGGGCAGTAACTGCCAAGTACCATTCTAAGAGCCTCCAGGAGTAGTCACCTATTCTTGCTAAGGGCAGCCGTCCCCAGGATTGTGCAGAGCAGCTTAGCTCTGTATGTATGGTCTCTACCTTTCCTGTCTGACTGGGCCTAGAGAACCACCTTTGCAAAATCAGACAGCCCATCAAAGTGTGATATTTCCTAATTAAAAAGCCAGCCAGACAAAAGAAGGAGTTTGGCTCCAGCTCCAGAGCCAAGTGTCCAAGCTGCCGACGGCTTTTATATTTATTTTTCTCCTTTTTTTGGCCTCCTTCCAGCCAGTGGTGGTCCTGCTGCCGAGGCCCCCGCTGTGTGGGGGATAGCTATTCATTTTGGTGGAAAGAGCGTGGAGTGGAACATTGTTTGGCAAGGCCCAATTAAAGCGATCGGCCGCCTTGGAGCCGTGTATACACTGACTGGATTTCACCAAGAAAAAAAAAAAAAAAACAACAACACTATTTTCCATAGAGAGAAAATATGGTTGTTATTTATATGAGAAATTGAGGGATGCAAATAGCAGAAAGTTGAGGACCGTCATCCTTCACCGTGCTTGTCTGGCCGCATGTAGAGCACTGTGCCTGGTCTTCCCCCACAGGCTGCAGGGAGCTTAGGAATCAGGTGTTGTTATGTTGGGGTGCTCTGGCAGAGATCTAGTGGGAGCCAGAGTGTGTTCATGGGGCAGGTTCTAATGGGCCTGATAACTGACAACTTGCTGAGGGGGGCTGTGAATGCATCCTGGGGCCTCCTCGTGGGCTGGGGGCCACTTCCCTTCCATGACATAGAGCTTGGGGCCGGTATAAACCTCTGAGAACACTGCCTGACCTTCCATCACAAACCCTTAGAATTTGACCCAGGCACACAGTTTGGATCGTAGAATAACTGGCTCCTGGAAGTTCTTTGGATCTGAAGCTGGCATGGTAGATGTGCCTACAGGTTTTGTCTGCACTGGCAAACAAGGGCTGCCCCTAGGGTAGGTGTGGGCATATGTGTGTATGTGTTTGAGGCGTGGGGGGTGACAGTGCCAATATGCTTTGTGGGGCCCTTGCCTGTATTAATGATTGGAGTCATGGAAATTTATCCTGCCAGCCCTATTCTGGAGGGACAGCAGAATTATCACTCACCATGCTAGAACTTAAGACCAGCATGGGACCAAGATAACCCTGTGAAGTGAACCGCAGTGCTCTTTGGAGCATCTGGTCGACCCCAGGTCCTGGCAAAGGGAAGTTGCCTGCCCAGGCCACGGCTGTGCTCTGGGTCCACGGAGAAGCATCTGCTGGGGTGCAGCCTGTGGCAAGCCCCGACTTGCTCCAGCCTAAGGGCTTGCTGTGGATGTAGGTCATCCTCTTAGAAGTTTGGGGTTCCAGAAGCCTGAAGAGGGGCAGGAAACACTTGTCACTGAGCAATTCCTGGGAGCTTCATGCCTCCCAGAGGGGCAGGGCCAATAGCCATTTGCAGCTGGTAGGTTCTTCCAGGAGATAGAGGCAGCTTGGTGGAGGTCTCTTGCATTTAGCCACTTGGTTATTACTGTGATTAGATGGTAAGATGGTTGGCAGGGAGGAAAGATTGATACCCACTGGAAGACGGCTTGCAGCTCCCTTTGATTCATGGATTTTGTGTGTCTGAGCCTTGATTGTCAGAACTGACAGCTTCTGTGGAATTGCATGGAGGAGAAAGAAGAAAGACGCCTGCCAATCTCCTCAGATGATGTATTCCAGGATTTTAATGGTGTCGAAAATGAAGTAATTTTAAGCATCACAGTTTCTCTGTTTAAAAGAAAAAAAGCTGTGGTTCTGAAAACCATCTGTCAGTTCATTGTCAGAGTGGAGAGAGAGAGTGAAAAGAAATGCAGCAAAGTAAGTGGAAAAGATGATAAAAAAGGGAAAGGGAATTTTCTGGTGGAAAAATGGATT
>PVLC010009677.1:10000-52779 GCA_004027655.1 Graphiurus murinus | reverse complement strand
TTTGTTCTTTGTTGGCCCATGAATAATTTAGCAGGGTGTTGTTTAATTTCCAAATATTCAGACAAGTTCTAGATATTGTATAGTTAACGATTCTACATTATGCCTGTAGTATTTTATATGTAAAGTATAGAATGTACTTTATATGATTTTAATCCTCTAAAATTTATTTGTACTTTTTTATGGCTCAGAATATGGCTTATCTTGGTGATAGTTTTATGTGTACTTGAGAAGAATGTTTATTCTACAGTTGTTGGATGTAATGCCTTAAATATAATTCATTGAAACTGGTTGGCTATGTTGTTCAAATATGCTGTATTTTTTGCGATGTTCTGCTCCACTTGCACAATCAATTACTGACAGTGAGAGTTAATATCATCTACTATGATTGTGAAATTGCCCAAGTCCCTTTATTGCTTTCAATTTTTGTTTCATAGATATTGGAAGTTTTTTTATTAAGTGAATATAATTTATACTGTAAGCTTTCTTGATAAATTGGACCTTTTCTCCCCCTGAAATGTATCTGTTTATCTGTTAATACTCATTGTCATAAAAATCTGTTTGATACAATTCACTCCAGCTTTCTCATGCTGACCTTTTTTTTTTTTTTTTTCGGTGCTGGGGATTGAACTCAGGGGCATTCTACCACCGAGCTACACCCCCAGCCCTATTTTTTTATTCTTTATTTTGAAACCGAGTCTCACTAAGTTGCAGAGTGCCTCACTAGGTAGCTGAGGCTGATCGCGAACCCGGATGCTCCAGTCTCAGCCTCCCAAATGCTGGGATTACAAGCGTGCGCCACCACGCCCGGCTGACCTTTTGTGTGGTGTATTTTTCTTTTTCTTTTTTTTTTTTATATTTTTTTCACTCTATGTCTTATATTTAAAATGACTGTAAAATGATTCTTGCTTTATCAAGTATGATAATTTCAACCATTTGAGTGTTTAATTGATTACATTTGATATAATTATTGATATTAATAGATTTCATTCTATGATGTCATTGATTTTTCTATTTGTTTTTTCTTTAGCATTTTCTATGTTAATTATTTTATGTCATTATATTCTATCTCTTGTCTTTAAGATTTAGATCTGTATAATAATTTTTGTGTTTGATGAAAGCATTGCATTTAAAAAATGATCACAGTGTAATTTAAATTGACATAACACTTTGCATTCACTATACAAACTTCACAAGAGTTTAGTTCCACTTATATTCATTTCCATCTTTTCTATTTTTGTCATGTATTTTGCTCATATGTATGTTATAAACTTCACAGCACATTTCCATTATTCATGCTTTAAAAAGGTCATAGGCTTGTAAAACGTTTAAGAAGTAAAAATAACACTTTAAAAGTACTTATGTATTTAGAGTTTCCATTCCTCTTTGCTATTTCCTATCGATCAGTTTTTCTATCATTCACTTTCAGTGTGAGAACTTATTTTTGCAAATCTTTAAGTGTGATAACTTCAGGGTTGTTTTGGTTATTTATCAGAAAATATTCTCCTTTTTGGCTTTAAGTTTTAAAAGGTATTTTTTTCTCTGAGTGTGGTAGACAAAATTCTGGGTTGGCAATTTTCTTTTTCAGCACTTCAATGGCACCTTTCCAATATATTCTGTTATCCACGTGTCTGTGAGGAGTCAACTTTCAGGTTTATTATTACTTCCTTGTACTTTTTTATGTGCATTTTACCTAGCTTTCTTCAAGATTATTTCCTTTTCCCCTTTTGGGTTTTGCTTCCCCTCATGTATATATGCAATGTGGTTTAGATTAATTTGGGGGAAAATTTTAGTTATTATTTCATCAGATTTTTTTCTGCATCATTTTCTTTTAGTTTTTTTTCTTAGGTTTTAATGATCTCATTTGATATTGTCTCACAGATGATCAAATATCATCATGTTTTCTTTCAATATATTTTCTCTCTGTGCTTCAGTTTGAATTTCTACTGATGCATTTCAAGTTTACCAGTTCTTTCTACCATGTGGCCTAATCTAGCAGTCAATCAATCAATCACTCCTCCTGTTCCTCCTCCCATGTTTTGACTTTGCAATAGTACTTTGAGGTGGTTCAAACCCTTCACTTGCTGGGCATTAGCACAGAAAATGCACTCATCCTGGTTGAACTTTTGGAATAGGGACAAGTTGCTATGGAAGGCAGGGATGACAGGGTGGCAGCCAGGGAGACAGCTGTGAACACACCCAGGCAGTGGCCTGTTCCCACGGACAGTGATGCTCAGCTGGGTGCTCCAGCACAGTCCATGCTTCCAGGCAATGCCTCTCCAGGGCCGACTTCCTTTATGTTCTCTGAGCAATGTGACTGGAATTGGCAAGAGCTACTGTCTGTTTGCCCTGGGCTCCAGCATCCCGTTGCCATCCCAGTTCTTTCTCTGTCAAAATGTCTACGTGTACAGAGGGCTCCTCTTTTGGTAATTTATTGAAGGCCTTTTTATTGTGGCAGGTGCTGAATCTGTGTCTTCTGAAAGTTCCTTTGGGACTCACGCTTACCATCTGTAACACGAGGAGGTTGGGTTGATATGTCCTCAAAGGTTTGTAAAAATAGTAATAATAATGGGGCTGAAATTCCCCAAGGATTTACTATGTGCTGGATACTCTTTCCTTTTTATTAGCAATCTCATTTAATCCTTATAACAATCAGAAGAAACTGAGACAGAGAGACATCAAAACATGTTGCCTGAGAATGCACAGCTCACAGGAATAAGAGCTGAGTTTGAAGCTGGTCTGACTGCAGAGCTCTCATTGCTATGCTGTGCTGCCTACTTTTGAAAATGTGGCACAGCAACTTCAGTAGGCTGGGTTAGACCCATTTAACAGACATAATATGGAAGTCGTATGGATCACAGAGGTACACAGTTAAATGAGAACTTTAGAGCTTCTTAGCCTGGAGTTTATGGTCTGTAGGGACAATAAGATTTCAGGCAGTCCCATTATCTTCTTGAAATGTGTACACAGTGTGTGTGTGTGTGTGTGTGTGTGTGTGTGTGTGTGTGTGCATTTTTTCCCGAGATGGGGGTTTTTATAGTTAGATATTGAATAGTCCCTTGCAGAGCTCACACACTGGTGCTTGGAGTTGATGTAATTGAGTCATGAGGGTTGTAATCCCAGCAATGGATAAATCTATTATAACGGATTTATCTGGGTGGTGATCTAGGCTGGTAGGGTGTGACTGGAGGTGGGTGCCTGGGAGGTGCAGCCTTGGGTATTATATGTAATGCCTCCTCCCCCTGATCTCTCTGTTGCTTTTTTTTTTTTGCAGTACTGGGCATTGAACTCAGGGGCCTTCTACCTCCGAGCTATACCCCCAGCCCTATTTTTTATTCTTTATTTTGAAACAGGGTCTCACTAAGTTGCAGAGTGCCTCACTAGGTAGCTGAGGCTGGCCTCGAACCTGGATCCTCTGGTCTCAGCCTCCCAAATGCTAGGATTACAAACATGTACCACCACGCCCGGCTTCTCTGTTGCTTCTCATCTCCATGATATGGAGCATAGCTCATGTACTCTCCCTCTCTGTGTTCCTGATGCCATGCCCTGAGGTTCATGGTCCCCAGCCTTACAAGGAATGAACTCCAATATCTCCAAGAAAAACCATGAGCAAACAAATATTGCTTCCTCTAAGTTACATGGTCAAGTCTTTGGATTATGGCTGTAAGAATGCTGACAGAGAATTTGGTACCAGGGAAGTAGGGTTGCTGCTATATTTAAGTCCGACTGTGTGGATTGTGACTCTTTGGAACTGGTTTATGAGAGGAAATTGGAAGGGCCAGTATGTGGCTAGAAAGAGACATTAGAGACTGTGCCTAAGAGATTTTAGAAGGTAAAGAGGACTTCATAGGAAAATGGAGTAGAGGCCATGTGTGTTACACATTGGCAAAGAACTTACTGCTATTTTGTCCAGGTCCTGAAACTTTGTGTGAGGCCGAATTTAAATATGATGGGCTGAATAAACTGGTGGGGGAAATATCAAAACAGTAGAATACCCAAGCTGCATTATAGATATTGATGTCTGTGTTCAGCACAGAGAAACTTTATAGATTTGCAGTTTGGCAGGAAAGGCATGTATAAAGCTGGGGCCCAGAGAGATGGTGCTGTCAAAGAAAGTAAGATGGCTGAAGGGAGGTTGGCTGCTTTGATTAGGAACAAAGAAAGGAATTTACCCTTGCTGTGGTCAAGATGGAGGTGAGCAGTGAATAGAGGATGTGACTACCTTTCCTGTTGGTGGTCCATACCATCTCAGAACCCACATAATGCTGGCTTTGCTAGAAAAAGGGCCATGGAGGCTTCCCCTCAGATTTCAAAAGAAGACCTGGGAAGCCAGGAAAGGTGCGGCAGGGTTGGAATCCCTGCAAGCAGGCCCAAATGGAGCAATTTGTGAAGCTGTGAGGGTGAAGCCAAGGTTGCAAGAAATACCCCCATGATTTAGACATGCCAGGGACATGGAATGACCTCAAGGAAAGGTGATAGCTGCAAGTCATGGAGCCAGGCTGGATGAGTGAGCATACTACCCAGTGCGATCAGCCAGGCTGCAGGGGTGGGGCTGCCAAGGTTCCTTGGAGATAGTATCTCACCACCATGTGTCCCAATGGAAAAACTGGAGCTATAAGATTAAATACTTGCCCTGTTGGCTTTCATTATTGTTTTGATTCAACTCCTTTCTCTTGACCTATTCCTCCCTTTGGAAGTTCAAATGTTTACTCTTTGACATTGTACATTTGGATGCATGTAACTTGCTTTTATTTTGATTTTTTTGGGGGGGGGTAGGGTCTCAGAGTTCACTTTGAGTCTCCAAAGACTTTTGATTTTGGGACTTTTTAGCAATAGTGGAACTGTTAAGACTTTTGGAACTCTTGGAGAGGACTAAATGCATTTTGCATTCTGAGCTTGGCATGGATGTTATACTTAGATATAGAATGGCCCCCTAAGAAGATCATAAATTGGTGTTTGGAATTGATATAATTGAATCATCAGGGATGTAATCCCAAAAGCCTAGGCAGGTAGGGTTTGGCTCCAGGGGAGAGGTGAGGCCTGGGGGGTTATATAAATGGTTCCTCCTCTTCCTGATCTCTTTCTTGCTTCTGACCTCCATCATGTGAGAAGCACAGCCCATGTGCTCTCCCTCTCTCTGCCTCCTGCCTCCACACCCTGAGATCTGTGATCCTTGACCTCACAAGGACTGAGCCCCAATATCTCCAAGAAAAACTATGAGCTAATAAATCTTCCTTCCTCTAAGTTACATGGTCAAGTCTTTAGACTATAACTGTGAGAATGCTGACAGAAACAGGGGTTCATATTCTTTTGTCAAAGGAGTCCATGATCCCCCAAATACAAGATGCACAGTTGTTCTTAACATATTGAGAATCTGATCCAATATCAACACTTTTCCGCAAAATACAAAACAGAAAAGTACAAAACAAGACATAGTTTTGAGATGATTAGGTGTGTCATCTTATCCTATAAAAGAGGGAACGGAGGCTCAGAGGGGAGAAATGCTTTGTTCATGTAGTGGAGGTGATAAAATAACAATAGCATTGAGAATTGTGATGATGCTAATGATGATGGCTGATGACTCTGTCACTGACTGAGAACAGCATGCATCCCGGGCCCTGCTCTAAGCACTTTGCATGGATTTTCTCATTTAATTTTCATAGCAACTCTATGAGACAGTTCCACTAATAAAAATATTTTATAGAGGAGGAAACCAAGGTACACAGGAGTTAAGGAACTTGCCCAAATATTACACAATTAGGACGTGGCTGAGGTGGTAAGAGAATCTAAGACTTTTTGACTTTTATCCCAGGACTCTGGTTTACACTACACAGAGTCCCAGGGAAACAGGGCCCTTCTACCCAGGAATCCTGAAGCCTACTCTCATTGATGGGTCTCTTGTAGAAGCAGTAGCATTATTAGGTCTGAGTATCATGCCAGTATGTGTCAATGAGGGCATCATGGGTGATGGAAGTGCCCTAACCTGTGAGTGGTTTCCCAGCTTCCACTTGTGGTGACACGTACAGATGAGATGCATTTCCTTAACAAATAAGAATCTAATGGATAAGGCCTTATCTAATTATGCATTCTGCATTAAGCTGCACCTCTCCCAGTCTGATGCTGCTGGCATAATTAAACCTAATGTGCTTTTAATGATGTCTTCTTAATTTAAGCATTCACATGCAATTAGCATCAAACAGGGATGAGCTGTCACAGGGCCAGGGGCCTTTCTCCCCCACGGACCTTATAAGACACAAGTTCAGATATGAATGAATCACAGGCTCCGAGGTTGGAAAATGTTGGTTCGGCGGGGGCAAAGATGGCTTGTAATGCTTAGTCATCTTAATTTGAGTCACTAAAATAAAATTCTACTCTACTTTGGCTTAAATTCCAAGTCTAAAGTCGCTGAAACTAACTAGAATGCATTGTGAATTTGGTTGTTTTGAACCCAAATTGTTGGTTGATGAATGGGTATTGAAAGGGTCAGGGGGACAGTGTAGAAGAGAAAGAGCACTGAATTGGTAACATCCCCTCCTCGAATCTTAGCTTTCATCTATAAAATGAGAGCATTAAACTAAATGACCTTTAGGATTCCCTTTAGCTATAGAGATTGTTATCTAAACATGATCTCCCTGTTGCTTCTCTCTTACCCCCAGTCCATCCTCGTTACAACTTCAACTAGTAACTTCTTTATTTTATTTTTGTTGTGGTACTGGGGATTGAACTCAGGGACATTCTACCTCTAAGATATACTTCCAGCCCTATTTTATTTTTATTTTGAAAAAGAGTTTCATTAGGTTGATGAGAGTCTCACTACTTGCTAAGGCTGTCCTAGAACCTGTGATCCTCCTGTTTCAGCCTCCCAAGTACTGAGATTAAACTTGTAACTTCTGAAAGACTCATGTATATTATGACCTGCATTAGACATCTTCCACAACAGTAAAAACTACTGCATTTATTGAGCATTTACTGTATACTAGGCATTTATATTTGTTAACTCATCTCACCAGCAACCATCCTGTGTGGTTTGGTATTTTGTCAGTTTTACAGATGAGGAAACAGTGATTCGGATGAAAAGATTTTCCCAGCCCCAACAGTTATAAACCAGGGGAGCAGAGATTCAAATTCTGTGCTGACCTATGATGCCCTGTCCTTTCTCAAATGTTCCCTGCTGCCATCCAAAGAAAGTGGAGGTTACAGCAAATACATATAACCCTCTGGACTTTGTCCCAGATTAGTATTTCTAGCCTTTGTTTCTCTTCTTGCACTCCATTTCTTGGCCCTTCCCACCATCCTTTGGTGCCTTCTATGATCTGCTCCTCACTAAACCCTGTCTTTCCTTATGTGGAGACTTTTTCCTCTGTGGCTCATAAAAATATCCTCCTGCCATCCCATTGTAGCTTCAAGTACCAGTTCAGATCCCCCTCTGCCAAGAGTCCTTTCTCAATTCCTCATGTATCCTTAGTCTTATTCTGAAGTGCATTATTTCTGTTGCTAATATAAGAAAGGTTATGGGGTATCATAATTGTTATTCATTTATGTTTGTGTTGCCTAACTTGATTGTGAGCTGCAGGGGATAAGGGGTGCCTCTCTCCCTCCTCCCTTGCACCAGGTATATAATTCTGTGCTTGTCACATAGCTGGCTTTGATTCAAAGGATGATGCTCAAAATACTTAACATCTGCTGTGGCCTGTGCATTGACTCTGGAGAGCAGACTCTAGCTATCCTGGTGTTTACATGCTGAACTTTGTCCCTACTCTGTTTTGTGTCTGTCATGTGAAAAGGGAATTCAGATAGCCAGTGGGAAGACTACTAAGTGGATTTGTTCTCTCTACTCTACCATATTTCTTTCTTACACCTCCACCCTGTTCCAAGGTAGTCACCCTTCCAGATACTTTTCCTCTGACTCTTTTTCTTCCCATACTTAGACTTTTGTTTTGTTCCTCAGTTCCTAAAATCCATTCTATTCTCCGGGAATTTTTCCTCCCCCTCCCCCAATGCAGATGGCTCTGCTCCCTGCAGTTACTGGTTCCTTCACACAGATGAGCTCTCTGCCCAAACATCACCTTAGAGGGGCTCTCCCCCCCCTCCCCGGCCATTCTACTAAAGATTCTCTCCATTTCCCTTCACCAATGTCTCACATTATCCTGAGTATTTCTTTCAGAGCTTCTGCCACAATGCTTTTTTCTTCTTGACTCAACTAATTTTCTCTTATTAGCATAAATATTCCATAGGGGTATGGGCCTTGGCTATCTTACTTGTAACTATATCTCCAGCTGGTACACAGTGAGTGTTCAACAAATTCAACTATCTATTGAGAGACTAAATAAACCAATGAGTGCATGCATGAATTAATGTCAAAGAAAACTTTCATTTTCATTTGGAAATCACTAGTACCACTATACATGGGCTAGGCATTTTGCTGGACACTGGAGCATGCAGGGATGAACCAGGATGCTGATCTGATGAAACATCTCAGGTGGCCTCAGTGTTGAGAGGGTTTCTAATGAGAGAAGGAATGGGGAATGTAGCTTCAACTGAGAACTTTTTAAAGATCTAAGACTGGTATTCTTAAACCCATCTGGGTGTCCAGTTTTACTCTGAGTATGTCTGCCCCATCAGGTACATCTACTTCATTTTTTTTAATAAATGCACTATACCAAGTATAGTGCATTTATTACCTTCTGTGCCCTTTTATTCTCCATAAGTTCTGATGTAATTTCATGGACTTTCTGTCTCAATGTTCTGTCTACTCTTGCATACTTAGGGTGTGCCACATCATAGTAATATATGAATCCAAACATGCAATGGCTCAACAAAATAGAATTTGGTTTCGGTTTGTATAAATGTCAAGAGAAGTCCTGATGGTTTGGAATGTTGTAAAGTGCCTGCTCCATGCAACAATCTTCATCATTAGCTATGAGAAAAGGAGCATGGCGGGACACAGTGGTCCAAGCTTTTAGTCCAAGCTAATCAGGAGGCTGAGTCAGAAAGATCAGTTGTATCCAGGAGTTCAAGATATAGAGAAACACAGAGAGACCCTGTCTTGAAAAAAAATTAAAGAAGAGCATCATGGAGTACTATGCAGTGTCTGTGTGTGTGTGTATGTGTGTGTGTGTGTGTGTGTGTGTGTGTGTGTGTGTTTAATGGCCCTTTAAGTGACACATATCTCTTCTTTTATTGGCTAAATTTAGTCACATGACCACATCTAGGCCACATATGAGGGATGTTAAAAATGTAGTCTGTGTGTATATCTACAAAGGGCAGAAAATTGATTTTGGTAAGCAGCTTGCAGTCTCTATCATTTAAAAAAAGAAATCTAGAAATTAAGAAGGTAGCATAAGGCATTTTGCTGTTTTTAAAAATACATAAGAAGTGATTGTAAAATATAGCCACTTATTTTTGACACATTCATATAGTTTATTCCTTCCTATCTTTTTTGTTTAACTCTAGGAATTTCAGAGGTGAATGGGCCCTATAATTCCACTGCCTTTAATTTACAGATAAGGCCCAGGGGATATTTTTTCAAAATAATTCAATTTCAATCCTCTCTCATCTCTTCCTCAATGCAGAAGAAACATCTAGCTGGAAAAAGATGGAGATCTGTGTTTGGAAACTTAAAAGACATATTTAACAGCCCCCCTTCCTCAATATAAGACAAAAATTCAACAACTATTGAGAATCATAGTTTATTGGCTTTAGAAGGAGATGCTAACTGACGCTCACTTAAGGAATGACATTTCTCTGCAGCATCTTGAATAGTTGTCTGTGTTCTACTTTTGGGGGACACTCAAAGCAATCCATTCTTTCTTTAATGTTATAATCCTTAAGGATGTAGAGTGGTTCTCAGGCCATGTACTATGGTGTTCTTTGGTCCCATAAAAAGTCTACAGGCTAGCTGGGCATGGTGGCGCACACTTGTAATCCCAGTACTTGGGAGGCTGAATCTGGAGGATCTGGGTTCGCAGCCAGCCTCAGCTACTTAGTGAGGCCCTCTCCATAATTTAATGAGGCCCTGTTTCAAAATAAAGAATAAAAAAATAGGACTGAGGGTGTAGCTAGGATGTAGAATGCCTGTGAGTTCAATCCCCATTACTGCAAAAAAAAAAAAAAAAAAAAAAAAAAAAGTCTACAGGTTCATCACCTTGGGCCAGGAGAAGGGTGGAGTCAGGGTTGTGTTATGAACTCTGTGGGTTTCTTCTTCCACAGAAAATATTAAAAATTATATTTTATGATAGTATTGACTGGTATACAGATAACTATATTAATATTATATGTTATGTTTTTTTAAATTGACCTAAAAGTTTTATTTTTATTCTTATTTTTTAAAGAAATCAGAAAGCACACTGTGGTTCCTAAAAGTGTTGTGGGCCTTAGGCTTATTGTACCTAATGAACACATTGATCCTGAGCTGAGCTTACCCACCTTCCCTATCATAGGTGCCAAAAGTAAAGAATGCGTGTCTTAGAATTTATGAGAGTCAGTATCTTCAAATCAAAGATGAGAAAATTTAGGGGTGAGAGGGTGAGTTGCAAGAGCCTTTGGCAGGTGAGTGGCACAGCCTGGACCACTCTGTCCATGCTCCTTGCCTTTCCACTTATCCTTTCATTTTTCATTCACTCACACATTCTATGTTTAGTGAAATCTGCTCTGTGTCAATCCAAGCCCACCATAGCATCCCATACCCACTTGGTCCTTAGGGACAGGGCAAGCACGATTACCCATTGATGGGGCATCTTGGACTCAGAAGGGCTGGGCATGAGATTTCTCCACACTCTTCTTGCTATGAAGAACAAGAATTTGAGTTCTGTCATATCACTTTCTGGTCTCATTACGTTCTTCCTCCTGGCATTAAACAGGGATTTATTTATTATTTTTTAAGGAACTTAGATCATTATGACTCATAACTAGGTTTAATTTTTGTCCCATCTGGTCAATAACATATAACAGAGAAGGTACCCAGCAGAGTCATTACCACCTGTTTACTTTGAAAACAACTCTCATGCTTGGGTAGCACATATGTATTTGGAACTTTACCTCTGCTTTACAGATGAAGAAACTGAGGTGTGGTAAAGCCCCACGGTTTGAGACTAGACCCTGTATGGTTCCAGTCTTCCCATTATTAATTGTTGAACTATCCCCCCTCCTTCTATGGTTCTTTGCTACTATTTTATTTTTGAATTTTGTTTTCGACCCAGCACACACACACACACACAAAGATATAGGAGGTTATAGCTATTTAATAATTTCCCCAAAGCAATCAGTATTTGTTGATCAGGAAAGGTTAGACTTTCAGTTACCACCCAGTCCAGCAGGGCTTAACTGGGGGGAGTGGGGCAAAGTTCATTTGCCCCGTGTAGATCCTGGTCAGTCAACCCTCCAGGGTTCTTTCAACTACCTAAGTGCCTCATAGGTCGTCTGCTCTTTATCATAGGGTGGCACAGAATGGAATCCCTTTCCTAAAGACCACCGTGACTGGCAGTATGTTAAAGATACATTGAGGCTTAGAAATAAAGAGGCTTCTTGAAAAATAAATAAATTTTCAAGATAGTCAAGTTACGGTGAAGTTATAGACGTGTTACAAGCACACACAAAAGGGCTAGAAAGAATCCACTCCAAAGTAAGAACAGTATTCCCTCTTGGAGAAGGGAATGGAGGACTTGCAATCTTTATGAGATGTATTTTATATAGTTTTCATTTTTTTTCAGTGGACAATTGCTTGTTTAATTAAAGAAATTAAATACCAAGAAATACTGTGTTAGGAAGAAATGGATATAATCTTGGGTAAAATCCTGTAGCCTCTCTGGGTTCCAGTTTTCTCATTTGTACAATAAGAAATTAAATGATCTCTGTGGGCCCTATCAAAGCACTACTCTTGTTGTTTTTAAAGCCTTTCTATTCTACTTTATAAAGCACAGCCTGTGTTAACAGGTAGATCACCAACAAGTGTAATAGACTGCTGTAATTTACTTTTTAAGAATAGATAAAGTTATGGACTCCCATTTCTTCTGCTCCCAGAAGCTATGCAGCTTTGCATCTGGTTCATTCATTGTACAGATATTTACTGAACACAGGCTCAGGGCCCCAGAGGATTCTGGGTGCAGAGTGATAAATAAGAGACATGAAATGGGTTGTGGTGGTGCATGCTTGTAATCCCAGCATTTGGGAGGCTGAGACTGGAGGATCCAGGTTCGTGGCCAGCCTCAGCTGCTTAGTGAGGCCCTCTGCAATTTAGTGAGACCTGGTTTCAAAATAAAGAATAAAAACTAGGGCTGGGTCTGTAGCTGGAGGTAGAATGCCCCTGGGTTCCATCTCCAGTACTGCAAAAAAAAAAAAGGGAAATAGAGAGACAGAGAGAGAGAGTAAAAGAGAGAGAGAGAGAGAGAGAGAGAGAGAGAGAGAGAGAGAGAGAGAGAGAGAGAGAGAATGAGGTCCCTGTACTTGTCAGAAAACCAACACAAAGATGAAAAGAAAAATCAGTCACCATAGGTTATGATGAGTGGCATAAAAAGAACAAAGTGTCTGGAGAGAGGGTATTCAAGGGAAGGCTTTCTGAGGAGGAGACATGGAACCAATACCTCAAGGATAAGAATGAGTGGGTAGGTAAATAGCTGTGGGGGAGGATGTTCCAGGAAGAGGAGAGTGTGCAAAGGCCAGGAGGTAGGAAGGGCATTGTCCCTTGTAGGAAAAGAAAGGAGGTTGGTGAGGCTGGAACTCAATGTGTGAAAGCAGGAATAAGATGATTGAGGCGGGAGGGGAGGCAGAGCCACGTGCTGTCGACTAACAGTCCTGCCAGTTCAAAACTTAGACTTTACTCTGAGAACAGCAGATGCCAGTGAGAGGTATTTGGGAGGAGAGGGATGCGCTTCAACAAGGCTGTCCTCAGGGTTGGAGATGAGAAGAGGGAGCACTCCAGTTCCATTTGGAAGTAGAACTGACAGGTCTTGGCTGAAGATTGGAGGAGACGAGGATAGATAAAGGGAGGAACAGACAATGTCATTGCATGAAGTGGCCACCCTGGTCAGATCCCTGCCAGGGAGCCATGGCCACGGCCTCAGATAACAGTATAATTTCATTTAAGTACAGAGGTCCTGCTCTGTGCTTAGAGTAGAGGAGAAAGGAGGCCCCGAGGAGCCCAAGGGCATTTTAGGGTGATGAAATCCATACATAGGAGGCAGCTGTGACATATAAAAATGCCTGCCCATTATTTGATAATCTTCCCAGAGCTATCAATGTCCCCTCCTTTTGAATCCAGGTGAGTGTGTGCCTGCTTTGAGCAAGAGAGTTTGGTGAAAGCAATGCCACATGCCAAGACATGCCACGCATCAGAGAGCAACTCAGAAAAGTCATCCCTGGGAGCACTTGGACTTGGAGCCTGACTTCCATGAGCTACCACAGCACGGGGAAGCCCGAGGTCCATGGATATGCCACTTGTAGTCCAGCTGAGAGTCAGAGCAGGTGTTGAGGCTCCAGAGAGGAAGATCAGGGAACTTCTAGGGTGATTTCAGCCTCCTGGCCTTTGGGTCTTCCCCCCTGAGGTCCCAGCCATCCCATCGTGGACGAGAGGAGAGCTGTCCCTGCAGTGCCCTGTCCAAATTTGGTTGTTTGGACTCATTAAGTGTTGGCACAGCAGGGAAAACGAGCAGCCATCTTGGTTGGCAAGTCCCTTGATTGGAGTATTTAGGAGGTCTGGGTGTTAGCAATGAGTTAATCACAAAAATTACGCTTTGGGGTTTGGTTTTTAAGCAAAGATGCTCACATTATTTGGGGGCGTGGTGCTAAGTTCCTGTCTGAGTGTTCTAGGAGGAAAGAAACAACCATAGCACCCCAAACCCCCATATCCATGTAAGAGTTGGCCTTGGTACATGATGCTGTGTCATACACAGCCTGTGTCACCAGCTCAAACTGCCTTGACTGTCAGGGGTGGCAGATTTGTCGCCTTCCTTTCTTTTCTTAATTTCCTTCGAGAGTTCTGGGTCTTGGAAACATATCAGGGAATGTGGTAAGAGTCTAGACTCCTTGCCACCAATCTGGCCTGTGATATCAGGCAAATCCCACTTCTTCTTTGAGACTCAGTTCCTTCTTTATGAAATAAGGAATTGGGCAAAACAAGAGCCAAGTGTTTTTTTGTTTATATTTGTTCATTGTTGCAAGAGAGCCCATTGAGGAAAAAGTGAAATTATGAAAGATTTGGGAAATATTTCTTTCTCTTTCTCTAACTCATAATAAAATGGCTTCTGAGCCCCAGAAGCTATAGTGAGCTACTTAACTCCTTCTCTTTTGTCATAACATCCGACACTTATTGTACGTCAGGTCTACAGCATGCAGGCATGGAGCTGAGTGCTTTCCATCGGCTGTCTAGCTGACTCTTATCAAAGGCATTGTTGTCTCCATTCAGTAGATGAGCAAGCAGAAGCCCAGAGAGGATAACTAACTGCTTGGTTTTATCCAGCTGGGTTTGAACACAGGACTCCCTATTTTCCCCACTTTGAGCTGCCATCTGTCAGCTCTTATCTGAGATTTTTGGGGTCCCCTTCTTCCCTCACTTGCCTTCCTCAGTGGCCTTGGGGAGGAGTTGTGATGCAGCAGTTGGAGCCAGGTCTTCCTTCCTTTACTGACCCCCAGTTCCCACTCCCTCAACAACACATCTGGGCCAAGTGCAGATGTGAGGTTTCCTTAGCACTCTGAGCCCTGTCTGAGCTCCAGCCATGGAGGATGACAAGGACAGGGTGCTCTGCAACTGGGACCCACTGTGCTATTTCCTAGACTGCTTCCTACTTGGGGGCAGGAAAGTTTTCTTCAAAGTCCACTGAGGTAGCATGCTGCAGTTTGCCAGTGCTGTTGTGTACACAAACACATGCACACACATCCGCACACACTTACATAGCCCTGGCTGATCCTTTACCTGACCCTTGGAAATGTGGCAACCATGTCACAGGATGTGTTGAAGGCTATGGGGATGTTTATCTTGAGGGATATGGGATAAGGGGTATGAGATAAGATTTCTGGGAAAAGGGGGATACCGCGGAGGGTGACTCAAGAGCCAGTGGCTGGGAACAAGCTCCTGGTTTTTATGCTGCATTTCCAAAGTCAGAGCAGGCTAAATGTGGACCCAGCTACCTGCAGGAGGTGGTGAGTCACTGTGTTCCTGGGGAAATGCAAGCAAGAGGCATGTGTCATATGGCAACCATCCTGCTCAGTCCTTAAGCTGTCTTAACTGCCAGAGTCCAGGTTTCTATGAAATTGCACACGCTTAACTCAACAGGTAGAAAATGATAATCCTAAGAGTCCTGAACACCAACGATCTCTCTCCACCTTGTCCTCTCTGGTGCAGGCATGGCTGGATCTTCATAATAAGATTAGAGCTGCAGGCAGTCACATCTGGGGTTGGGGCAGTGGGTCTGGCCTGCCTGCACTCTTCTGACTCGAATCCCAAACACACTTCTTGTCACTTATAGCCCTGCTGAGCTGGACTGGGAGAGGGATGGACAGAGAGGGCAGCTCTTTAAGCTGATGCCAGCAGCAGAGGGAGATGGGATGTGTATGCGTTTCCACAGAATCCCAGTCAGTGAGAAGGGAGCAAGCTGTAGTTCAGATGTGAAAAGAGCCAATGAAATTGCACCTGTTAGTGGGAGGCTTGAACGCTGTGAGGGCAGGGAGGCCACGGTGAAGGGAAATGGAGCTGACACCTGTCTCAGGGGCTGGGGGAGGAAGAGTTTCTGCAGATTTGACCCTTTAATACCTCTTGGTCTTCTGTAGCAAGGAGACAAGTAGAGGTAAAAGTGGAGAATTTGAAAGCGCATGCATGCTGAGATGCAGCCATTGGTTTGCCTTACTCACTGATTTATTGACTACTGAGTATGCACTAGACTTGATGAGATGGTAGAGTTGGAAGATTTATGGGACTGTAGTCTTGGGTTGGCCTTGGGCAACCCGCTAAATCTCTCTGAGCCTTTTTCCTGATCTATAAAATGGGTGCATTATAGCCAGCTCTGTGCCTTTGTATGGTTATTTTGAGATTAGAATGAGGTAACATGTAGAGAACCTTTTGCAAACTGGCCCTGCAGCAACCCTCTCTTTAGTAGGTATGAGAGATGATAAGTAATTGATTTTCATTGAAAAGTCACATCTCTGAAAAATGGGCTACTATTCTGAATTCTGTGTGTTTGCGTTTGTGTGTGGGGTACTGGGGGTTGAACCCAGGGGTGCTCTACCTCTGATCTACATCTCAGTCCTATTTTATCTTTTACTTTGAAACAGGGTCTAAATTCCTGAGGGCTTCACTAGTTTGCTGAGGCTGACTTTGAACCTGTGATCCTCCTGTCTCCATCTCCCAAGTACTGGAATTACAGGCATATGCCACCATACCTGGCTCGCTATACTGAATTCTTAATGAAGACCCAGTATTTGCTATATTGCCAGGCTAGGGATAAAAGGAAGCCCAAAGCCACACAACTCTGATCCAAACCTGATTCCACCAACTGGTAGTTGTGTGTTATGGGGCAAATTAGCCTATCAGGAGTAAACACACAGATATAATGCCTGCCTGTCAGACTGTTATAAGCATTAAAAGAGAGTATAATATAATGCTATCAGACAGAGAGCCTGGCTTATAGACCTTCATCTGTCCCTGACTGAGACTTCTTGGTGCCTCAGCAGTAGAATCTTCTGGTATTCTTCATTTTTAAAAATCATTATTCAGAGTACAGAGGACATGGGATTAGGGGGCAGTGACATCTCCATCTCGGTTTGGGTGCAAAAGGCTTCTTAGAGGCATTCATTACAATGATCTGAGGGTGCTTGTTAAGATATTCCAGTAAAAATGTGTTCTATCTTCCTAAATTTCTAATGATGGCCACGAACACCTGGGCCCTGGCAGGTCCCCTTTTAATTTGGCTCTACCTGCAAACAATATTTGTTTCTTTACATATTTAGTTTTTTTTTAAAATAGGGTAATCTCTCGGACAATTATGTCCTCAAGTTAGCTGACACATGCTTTTACATTTCCCCCTCCATATAAGGGGTGTCTACAACGCCCCCAGCAGCCACCTGGTATTCTTATTTGGTAGAGGGCAGAGGTCATGAGTTAGGGTGTTCATATTCTTGTTACCCACCCATTCTAGCTCACCCACCTTTGCTTATATGATATTGGGCAAGCTTCTTGATCTTCTGAAGTCTCAGGTTTCATTTTGTAAAATGGGATTAATAGGATCCACTCACCATTCAGGACATTGCTAAGGACCAATAGTTTTGAAAGGCTTAGTGGCTACAGAGTTCAGTGGCAATGTGACAGATGCTTATTTCAGAGCAGCCATCACTAAAAAAGAATAAAATAAGTGGGGGTGTGGTGTCACATGCCTGTAATTCCAGTACGTGGGAGGTTGAGACAAGAGGATCACAGGTTCAAGACCAGCCTCAGCAATTTAGTGAGGCTCTCAACAACTTAGTGAGACCTTGTTTCAAAATAAAAAATAAAACCAGGTTGGGGATGTGGCTTAGAGGTAGACTGCCCTTGGGTTTAATCCCCAGTACCAAAAAAAGAAAAGAAATGAAATGAATAAAATATAGCAAGTGGAATTTTATGTATGAGCTAACCCAGAGTGCCATTTTTTCAGGGACTTCTGAAAGCACTAAACTACAGCTTAGCCTTGCAGGTCTTTAGAGCAGGGCAATTTGCCTCTGTCATTTTTCCTGTTTATATATTATTATTTATCCATGCGCTGCCCCCCCCATGAAATTTGTGCACTTATTTTCTTTTTATCGAAAACAATACAAAGTTGATAGCCAACTGCAGGTGTCTAATTTCTACTGCAGAGCAGAAATAAACAAGAACAATTAAACGTCCCCTTCTCTCCCTGAAATGATTCAGAGGGAGGGAGGAAGGGAAAAGAGAAGGAGAGGGGAGAGGGAGGAAGGGAGAGAGAGAGAGAGAGAAAGAGAGAGAGAGAGAGAGAGAGAGAGAGAGAAGAGAAGAGAAGGGGAGGGGAGGGGAGGGGAGGGGAGGGGAGAGGAGAGGAGAGGAGAGGAGAGGGAGAAAATGAGAATAAATGAAGAGATTCTCTTCTGATATACTCTATTCCAGAGAATGAAGAAAATAAAATTTTATGGGCAGAAAGGAACCTCTTTAAGGACTTATTTATTGCTACTTTAACACCCAGTTTTTTTCAGAGAGGTTTCAATTATTTATGAGTTAACACTCGGCTCCCTAAGGGGACAGGTTAGCAGAAAAGCACTGCTTTCCCCACTAGTCGATGAGAAAAGGGAGACTGACAGAAGTCAGCACAGTGACATCGGTACCTCCGTATGTGCAAATGGATATGGACAGGGAAAGTTTGAATGTGCACAGATCAGTTTGAAACCAGTTGCTAGCCATACAATTAGAGTTGTATGGCTAGAGTTGGAATACTTTCTTTTTCTTAACGAGTTATATGGTTCATAGCTGTTCACTGATTAATGATGTATTAGAATTCCTTTGGTTGTTAGAGTTGGACATTGAACTCAAAGTAGCTTATACCAAAGAGGCAACTGATTAGCTCATGTCACTGTAAAGTGTGATTAAGGGCTGGCCTCTCATACAACTGGGTCTAGAGACTCAGATGACGGCAGGGCTCTTTTTCCTCCTCTGTCATGCATCTTGGTGTAGGTGATTGGTTTTGTTCTCTCTTGCTGCAGAAGGGCTTTCCCTACGTGGTTCAGAATACAGCCTTGGATAGTCTTTGCCTAGATTAGAAAGTAAAGACCCCTTCTCATTCAAACTCCAGATTAAAAAAAAAATTCCAGGAAAGGCTTTTAATTGACCCAACTTGGTTTGAATGATAATTGTGTGGCTAGTCATTATGACCATGGAAAAAAAAAGGACTGAAATTATCTGTGCTATGAGTTTGGGCATTAAGACTGGCAGTATAGCCAGGATTAAATTATTAAACAGATTACAGGAGCTGTTCTCCAAAGGATGGAATATCAGCTTGCCAAAATCCACAGATATCTACATTCAGTTTTACATGTTTTTCTAATGATTTTCCAATGCCTGAGAAATCAGTTTCTGTATCATTACTAAATGGTTTCTAACCAGTTCATTAAGCTGATTACTCAGTCAAATTAAGTTAACACCTTCTTTTTTTATTTCTCCCTAAAGGAGTTTGTATGAAAACACCAAGACTTCTAGGTCACAACATAATTGTTTTAAAGAAAAGTAGAAATGATTTCTATCAAAGAAAGATAGACAAGATTAGAATTCAAAGCAAGATAGAAGAATGGATTATTATGTTTGTCTAAGGTCATTTTGTGTGTGGGTGGGGGGAGGGGGGACTGGGGTTGAATCCAGGGACTTCTACCTGGGAGATACACCCCTAGCACTATTTTATTTTTTATTTTGAAACAGGGTCTCATTAAGTTGTTGAGGCTGGCCTCAGACCTGTGATCTTCCTGTCTCAGCCTCACAAGTACTGAGATTGCAGGCATGGGCCACAACAAATTTTTATTCATGTTTTCTTCCTAGAACTATTTAGACAACTTCTTAATCTTCTACCTTAAACTCCATGTATACTCAACTTCAGGGTTCTCAGGTGAATGGCCACTTTCTGTTGTTTTTCACGACTACTTTTTTGGATGAGTACATTAAAATAAGGGCATCCTCATTAACTGTAGAGTGGTGACATGAGACCTTCAGCATCCTCTCATTTTTCATCCTTAGTTCTTTGTTTACCTCTCTGCATGCCTATGCTTCCCTTCCAGGAGGTGACTCTCTGCTACTCCCATGAAAACCTTCCATCATACAAACACCTTGTAGCAGGTATGTCAGCTCAGGTTGACCTTGCCAAGTATTTTTGCCTGCCTATCAAGGGCATTTACAAAGAAATTTGTGAAACTTTGTGGAATAAAAGCCTTTGTCTTAGATGAGGTATTTTGGAGATATAGTAAGTAAGCCTCAAGGGCATGATTTTGGTTGGGGGAAACTCTGTCATGATTCTGAAGTTCTTCTATCTAGGCCTTTGCTCCCTCTATTTAGACTGTTTCAGTGAGTTTCTAGATGCGTTGGTATAAAATACCTTCCCCAGATCATGGCCTATTTTTTTCAAATACACTTAACTAGCTCTATAAGACAAGAAAAAAAAGTCAAATGTTGAATTTTAGGATTGTTTAAGAAGACCTATTAGAACTTAGTGAGACTCGGTTTCAAAATAAAGAATAAAAAATAGGGCTGGGGGTATAGCTTGGAGGTAGAATGCCTCTGAGTTCAATCCCCAGTACCACAAAAAAAAAAAAAAAAAAGAAGAAGACCTATTAGCTATAGGCAAAGTACTCTAAACGTTGAGCCAGGAGACCTACCTTCTTGCTAGTCTTAGTTTAAGCAGGAACTTATATGACCTGGGGCCAGTTATTCATTCTCTAGGGCCTCAAGGATAAAATACCATTGGATAAAATAATGCTTAGATCATTTCCAAGGTTCTATTCAACTCATAAACTTTTCTGAGTGTCATTAATTTATTTGAAACACTTATCCAGTGGAAATGCTGCTATCTGTTCTCCAAGATATTGTGAGCATGGAATCCGACAATGTACGTAAAATGCCAAGTCGAATATGCATGTTCAACGAATGTCAGTGGTGATGATTATAACCAATAATTAGTCTGCCACAGAGTTCCTGTAGCTTGGTATTTATGGATCAATTTTGTGTGCTGTTTCCTTTGCTGGTAAAGCAGGCTTTCGGTGGCAACAGTCTAAACTCATACATAGAACCCTTATGTCCATTCAAGGAGTGCTGGCCTTGTGGTGTGCCTGTAAGATGTTATCAACATTTCCCACAAACTAGAAAGCCTACAGTCCTTCAGGAATTGAGGAAAATGTTCTCCTGTTACCAGGATGGTGAATGCTTTGCAAAGAAGCTACTCTTCCATATCTTGTGCTTATGATTTGATTTGTGAATCTACTGTGGGCTCCTTTTATTGAACAGATAGACTGGACTCAGAAGCCTTCTTATCACCATTTCTATGCTGGTATTAGGAGACCATTGGCTCCTTATATGATTTTGTTACATATTCAAGAAGGTGCCTTCAACGCTGGCGGGTCTTCCCCCTTCTGGTAGTGACATCCTGGATCTCTTATGGGAATCCCTACATTATTATAGGTCTAACATGAAATCTAGGTGGCTAAAGCACTACTTCCACCTCTGAGCCTCAGTATGCCCATCTATAACATAAGGACATTGATCCTACTTCCTGGAGCTGCTGTCATGGGTAGACAAGAGAAGCAGTGGTAAGGGCAGAGGAGGCGAGTAAAGCATAATAGCTTCTTTTGCTAGACTAAATCCTTGATACCTGAGTAGATTTCTTCCTCAGCTCAAAATCCTTCAGCCTCCCCCATTTCCTGGTGAGTTAAGTGTCAGTGCTCCATGCCTGCCCAGACTCTCGTTCATGGTTCTCCTTAGCCAATGTGGTACCAGCTACATTGGATGTTTGCCCTTTTCCAAAGAAGCCCTGCCTGTTACTGCCTTCATGTCTTGGCTTGCTCTGCTACCTCTTGTTTGAAAGCCTTCTTTTCCACCTCTGGCTACATAATACCTATAAAACTTTCAAGGCAAAGCAAACTCTGTTGTCTCCTTTCCCCGTTTCCCCAGGCAGACACCATCTTAGCCTTCTTTAGACACTGCTAGTGTTCCGTCTCTACTACCTATTCATTGAGTCGTCCAACAAATATTGATTAAGGATTTATTATAGGCATTGTGCTGAGGCAGACAAGGTTGCTGGTCTTGTGGGTGAGTATTTCAGGTGGGGGGGAGATGCATACCAGGGAGTAAACGAGATATCATTGGCTAACGATGAGTAGCATCAGAGTGAGCGACTTTGGAACTGCTTTAGGTAGGTTGGGGAGGAAATGCTGTTCTAAGAAGATGGCATTTTAAGGTAGGAGATGAATAATGAGGAGTAAGCCTCCCAAAGATCTAGGTGGCAAAGGTTTCAAGCTGAGGGAACAGCAGGTGCAAGGGGCCTGAATCAGGATGAGGCTCAGCATGTTTGAGGAATGAGCAGGAAGCCAGAGTTGCTAAAACCACTGACCAAGGGGAATGGGGAAGGGGCCACCACGTGATCAGAGTCCCTCTTTTGGAGACTGGATATAAGACCATGCTGTGGGTATGTAGAAAACAACTCAGGGACTCCACCTTTCTCCCAATCTGGCACTAACTACTTTTGAACTTGTGTTTAAGTGTCTTATTATTTTTTAATGTGTTTTATTTTATGTGTTTAATTATTTTTTCTTTCTGACTGCAAACTCTTTTAAAGAGTTTTCTCTTATTCTTCATGATCTGTACTTGTGGAAAAGGGTACACATTACCTATGCTTGTTAGAAGGATGCATGTATCTTATTCTGGGGTAAAAAGGTAGCATAACTTGGAGGAGGATTGGAATTACCTGTAGGTCTCTGAGCTGGTTCTGGCTGCAAAGTTACCTGCTAGAACAAGGGCAGGGAGACTGAGCAGAGCAAAGACGACCTCTATAGGCAGAGCCCCTGCTGTTTCCTTAGCTACCATGTTAGCTCTGCCTCACTGACCAATTGAACATCTAGCCTTGTCTTCTCTGGTCTTTCTAGTTGATATTAGAGGTCACACTCTTCTGAACTCAAGCGGCATCCCTAAACTCAACTCCTTCCTTGCCTAAATTCATGTAACCATTATCTTCTTGGACAGTTCACTCAATTTAGGAACCTCATCCCTTTTTCCTATTCTTCTTTGTCTTGCTATCACTCACACGCCAACATGCTATTCATATGCTATAGTTATATAAGACAGGGTTCCTCAGGCTTGGCAGTGTTGACATGTTGGGCAAGATGATTCTTCATTGCAGGGGGCTGTCCTGTGCATGTAGGATGGTTAGTAACATCCCTGGTCTCTATTCACTAAATGTATTCCCTTCCCTATGCCCTAGTTGTGAAAGCACAAAATGTGTCCAGACATAACCAAATGTCTCTTAGGGGTGATGTTGCCCCTGGTCGAGAACCACTGATACAAGGTCACAACCAAGAGGGATTTTAGAGACAGATTGATTTATCTTCCTTTCCTCATTTCACAAATAAGGACGGCAGGGCACACAGTCATGAAATGAGTTGCCCAAGATCAAGCAAATTGGTAGTAATGCAGGCAATCAACTTGATAGCGATAAACCTCACTCTGGGGTTTTCATTAGCATGGGGAAAGGTCCTCAAGTCAAGTGGAAAGGCAGTGACTCTGGAGAAAGACAGACTTGGACTAGAATCGAGGCCAAGCTATTGCTTGGGTTCTTGAGCCTCCATTTCCTCTTGTGAGAGTGATACATCCCCACTGTGCAAGGTTATGCAGAGGATGGAGATGCATGTGAAATTCTAGAGACTTATATTGTGCCTAGTGAGTGCTGAGAAAATGCTGGTTCCCATCCCATGGTGTGCTGTGGCAGTGGCAGATAGCATCAAGGAGGAGGAGGAGGAGTTGGAGTTGTCACCAGCAGGACTCGGAGTGCTCATGGACGAGGACGCTGATGGACAGTGCCTTCCAGTTAACTGTGTTAAATATGTAGGTGGTGGGGTTTGGTGTCTATAGTGGAAACAGCCAAGTAATTTTCCAGTTTGGAAAATCACTGGCTGTGGTTGAAGGCTGACTCATTTGACAAAGTTGTTTTTTTTTTTTTTTCTCTCTTCCCTTTTCCTTAGGAGATACCTCTATGGGGATGATCTTACCTCTAATGTCCTGTTTCTTTTCTCCAGCAGAATGTTATATTACAAACATGCCCAAAGGGTAACAGGAGCATTTAGAGCTCATGTTGGGGACTGTGTCTTCTTCTTTTCTTGTATGAGATGAAGATAATGGCATTTTCTCTTTTGTGGCCATGAAGGTGTGTGTGTGTGTGTGTGTGTGTGTGTGTGTGTGTGTGTGTGTGTGTGCGCGTGTGTGTGTGTTGCAGTACTGGAGATTTAACACTTTGGGTCTTGTACATGCCAGGCAAGCACTCTATCTCAGAACTATACCCGCAGCCCAAGACCAGGGAGATTTGATATTCTGGGATGTCTTGTCCAGCCCAAGATCTTAGTCATTCAGGATAGAAAAAATCATGAGATATTGTTCAAGTCCAATACTAGCAGCTTTCAGTCTTTACCTCTGGCTTTTACAAGAAACCCAGTTCTCTTGCTCTACAGACATAGCACAATGCAGGATACACACAGAGCAAAAGGAAGGGGAAAGCACACCAAAACATGGACTGCCTTCATGGAACCTGGGCTCTGGTATTGGGGTGCCCACGGATGAATATCCCTAATGCAGTGCTTTGTAATTTTCAAAGAAGTCTTCATAAATGCTTTCTTTGATAATCCAGGATGGTCCACTTGCAGTTTCCATCCTGGCTGCCCATTATAGTGATGTGGGAGTTCAAAAAAGAACAATCTGAAACAATAACAATAATAATAATTTCTAAAAAAAAATTATGCATATGGTCTGTATATCATCTCAGACCAACTAAATCTGCAGATGTCTTTTTAAAATTTCCCTAGAGGATTCTGATGTGTGGTCAGGGTTGAAAATCATTGCCTATTTTGAGACGAGATATCCCACTGTTTTTTTTGTTGTTGTTGTTTTGATGAGTAAACTTAGATTTAGGGTAATTCTGTTTATTTTCTAATCCAGGTTTGAAAGACATAGCTGGGAGGAAGAGCCAGGAATAAATAGTAAACCCTATTCCCTTGCTCTTTCCTCTGTCATTTTTTCTACTAAGATGTGAACTTGGGGGAGGTAGCTTCTTCAAGAAGTCCACTTTTATTATCTGTAAAGTGAGACATGAATGAACCCCCACATAAATTTTTTTCCTAGAGAGCACATTAGCATTTGGCAAAGAATGAGCTGTTATCTTGTATCTTACTTAAGATGCATTGATTTTTTTAATATATTATTTCAGTGAACATTATTCATGCTCACTTCTGCAGAGCTTTGCTGATAGCATCTTAGTGCCTATCAGGGTGTTACTGACTAGACAGGCTGAAGAATAAGGGTATAAAAGATGCAAGAAAAAGCTTTGGCTGATCATGACTTCTTTATACCCTACTCCCCTCTACTTAGCATGCAGAGGCCATCAAGTTAAGGGTTTTATGAATCTAAGAATTTGGGATAAAAGGCAAATAGGTAGATGAATATTTCAACGTTCACACTTGTAGCATTTCTTTGGTAGGGACTTGTCCTAACTCTAGGGGCAATTTATTCTATTATGGGGTTACTTTAACCATTAGCTGAACCAACATCGATGGCCCTGTAACTCACAGAATTGATCCTGGACTTTCCCACACAAAAAAGATAACTCCTTTATTCCCCATGATGAATGGCCCTGAGGACCCTTCTCTAGGATGAATCAGCTATTCTTTGTGAGACTCAGTTTTCAGTCCGTTCTCTAATCTGCGTGCTGCTCTTTATATCTGTTTTAAAGTTTCCAAAAGTGGGACTTTCCCTCCCTTCCCTTTTTTGTAGTCTTGTCTGGATTCATGTTCTCTCTGTGCTCAAAGAGGATAGACCAGCTTTCCCAAAGGAATGTCAGGTATACGTTTTAACCATTCACTTTGCTGTTACTTTAGTATAACATGTTGGTCAAGAAATGATCACCTGGTATTTTCCTGGCCATCATTCATCATGACCATGGTGGATAGTTAGGGACATAAAGGTTTTAGACCAAGGCAGATCTAGTTCAAATTCTGGCCTCGTCCTACAGTTTTGGGAAAATTGTGTAATTTCTTTAAGTCTCAGTTTCTTCATCTGTAAGACCCTCCTCTGAGGGCTACTATCATGATATAGAAGTAAAGAATACATTTAGTATAATCAGTGCTCAATATAGGCTAGCCTGTGCTATTATACCCATTATGATCATTATCCAAACTATTTGAAAATGAGGGAACAGGGATCGGTTTCCTCTGCCTGTCCGCTGGTATTAAGTGCCTTTTCACCCACAGGCACCCTTTGTGCTGCCCGGTGACGGAAGGTGGCTGTGAACAATGCCTGGTCCTTCACACAAGCCTTTTCTAGATTCTTTCCTTTCTCCCATCCATTTTCTATCCTAGTAGTTACTATTGCTAGAGCTTTATTTATTTTCGGCCTTTGATCCTTTTTAATATGCCAAATTTTGGAGGAAAGAAAAGACTTGCTGCTGTTCTTAACCATTAATATTTAAGTATGAACAGAGTCAAATCTTTATAGAAAGCTCATCTTACTTGAAGGAAGAAAAAGCTTTGGGGCAGGCAAGAATGAGGGTCATGGGGGTCTGAGGATCAAGATTATCTACTTATAAGCTCAGTCTAGATTTGGTACCTGCCATGACTTTGTTCACATCACAATTATACCTAGACTCTAGTTTGGGGACATCTGGGAGACGTTTTCTCTGAACCATCCAGTTCCCTATAGGTACTGTGGTGGCTGTGAGTCAAACCAGGCTTTCTGTGAGGTTAGAACTGTGGACTCTGAATGTCAAATACTACTCTTTGTCTTTAAAAAAAAAATCCCATGTGGATGAATAACTCACAATGTCTGGCCTAGCTGAAATGACTTGGGAGCTGTTTGTGAGTTGGGCCCAGTGGTCATCATTAAAAACTCACTAGTCTTGGGCTCAGCAATAAGAAAATAACTATCTCAAAAGCCCTGGATTCAGAAATGGCACAAAAAATGGAATGGACAAAAATGAAATGTAGATAAGGGATCCACAGTGATTTAATTCTCGGTGATATTTTCATTTTATGCAAATACCAAAAGGAAAAAAAAAATAACTTGGCTATTTGAAAGAAAAACAGGAACCAAAAAAAAAAAAAAAGTTCAGTGTTTGATCAAGCAAGAATCCTTTCACACATCTGCCAACAGAGTTAAAACAAATATAGATGTTAAATAAAAGGCCCAAGTACCAAAGAGCAAAATTTAATGAAAGCTAGAACTGTTAAGTGTGGATTCCTGTTGAGAAAAATGTCAGTCTCTTTCAGAGTTTTCCCATTGCTCTATTTTTAAGAAAAGTGTAGTAAAAATACATTAATACAAGTTAACTTTTTTTTTCTCGCTTTTGTTTTCCCTTCACCCATCCATTGATGCAAAGCCTCTTCTGCTGGAGTCGTGGACCCCCCGCTTAGCACGGACTCTCATTTCTAGCACAGTCTCTCCCTATCAGGTCAGGTGACTGGTAGGCTCAGCGGCCAGAGAGCATCTTACTAGGCCAAAGGCAAAAGGTCTTTGAAGCATGTCGATGGTAGAGAGTTATTTCCAACTCTTCCTTAGTGGCAGCTCACATCAGAATCTACAGTGGTAGGCTAAGGGCTGAGTAAAGTCTGGCATGAGGGGATGGGTTTAGGGGGTGGGTGATAGTAGCTGGCAGTCATAAAAAGTGGTAATCCATCTTCAGGGTGCTGTTTCCTGTACCAAGCCCACATCAACACATGAGAAACTGAGTAACGCTTGAGTTGAAATGGTGAAGAGTTGGTTTCGGAATGGTTCTTGGCTATGGCTGATAAGAGGAGAATGGGAGAGACATGGAGATGGAAGGTATCCACTGAGAGAATTCACAGATGAAGCCAACCATCCTACCCCTACCCCTAGACAGGCTCCAAAACCTTTAGCTCGTCCATTTCTAATGATAACCCCTAGCAGAGAGGATTGGATAGAAATAGGGGGTAAGGGAACAAGCCAGAATATGGTTATCAAGAAAAGCTAATGACACTTGGCACACACTGAGTCATGCACCTAGGAGATTGGGTGCTGGAGAGCTGGAATCCGACGGCACCAAGAATGACAATGGGATCACCAAGAAAGCTAGACGCCAGGGACCCCCACTTCCAACCAGAGTTTAAGTCGGCCTGGGTGTCTCTCCATGAACCTTGTCACTTCTCTGGTCTTACTTTACTTCAGCGTTGTAGTTATAATCATGGGCATACTGATTCTGGTCATTGGAACACAATATCCTCCGTCCATCTTAGCCGGGGAGGGGGGCGGGGAGGGGAAGACAGTCATCTTCCTTGGGTTAGAATTCGACTCAGAGATCTTAAGGTCCTCCAATAGCATTACCAACTGAATTTATCTCCCTTTCCTCTTTCAAATAATTCAGCCTTGGGTATCTTTCTTCTAACAATGACAGAACATTATCTTGCCACATGTTAAAACAACACTGTATTAGCATAAAAAAAAAATCCAAGTTCTCTGCATGAGCCTGAACCTAAACTTCAAGTTTGGTCTCCCAAAGCTTAGGACGGGCACACTATGGAAAGCTCTGTGACATGTGGGCTTTGATGAGGATTTCTCTTCCAAACTTCCATCACGTTTCTTTTGCATGTAGCTTGCATAGCATCTCCCCTGCCATCAGAGGCTCCGCAGAAGAAGAGTCTACTCTGCCAGGGGAGAAGAGTCTACTCTGCAAGGGGGGTTCCTGCTCAGGTGTCAAGCAGAGGAAAAGTGAGGATCACGGGTGATATCTCCCTGGCTGTTCCCTCTTTCCAAGAGTTTGCTTGGTTCAGGAGACCAATGGTCCTTCAGCCACTACAGTGTCTTGGAGGCTGAGCACAGCAGAAGAACATGCTTCACAGGGCTGACGTTGACTCTGCACCATCTGTGGCCTCTGGAATGGCTCTTGCACATTAAAGGAACCTTTTCCTGAGTGGCAGTCATTTCATGAGTCCTCCTCCAATTGAACCTCTGTCCTCGCCCTCTCCACCACCCTCCTTCTGAGTTGCTTTTCACATATGTTCACAACTAAATCAGTCCTTAGGCAGCGCTCCACCTGGGGAAGGCGGCCTGCCCCTCCAACAACATCCTTGACGTCCATCTGCATCCAAGGCTTGGGGTCAAGGAGTGGAGGATACTGCGGAGAGAGCCCCCATGGTGAGTTAGTTTGCTTTATTCCTTTTCTTGCTTGTAAGGTGGAACAAACCTTGCATCTCCAATCTGGAAACTGAAGAAGGATGGGTAGGGGGTTGGGAATAAGAAGTAAGGAGAAGGAAGGGAATTAACAGAACCTGCAAACCATGGGTATTAGTTAAGAAAAAAATTGCACACACTAAGACACATAAACAACCGAATTAAAGGGTAAGAGTCCAGTTTCGTCATTAGTGTTCCAGTAACTCCATTTTCAGAGACATAGGCTTCATTAGACAGGGTTACTCTCCCATTATTGCAGTACAGTGTTATTTACCATCCTCGCTTTCGCAAATGTAAAAGGGTTAAAGAACATCAAAAAAAGGAAAAGGGTCAGCAAAATGGATTTTAATTCTTCAGAAAAATCTGTTGAATTGTCCTCTGTGTGGTCGCAGTGGTTGGTGGCGGTGGTGGTTCATTTTGTTGTTTTTGGCACTGAAGGGTTTGGGATAGGACCGGGGGAGCCTGAGCCTGTTCCCCAAGGGTTTTTTTTTTGTCTACTCCAGTTACAATCCTGTGGCTCCCAAGGGCATCCCTGAACTGTGGCTCATGCAGGGAATTGATTGCATGGACTTGGGGAAGTCATGGCTGACCACCCGGCCATTCTCTCCGCTGCCGCTGCCGCTGGCTCCTGCCCCACTGTTTCGGGGGAGTGTCGATGTCCGTATGGCTTCATTGATGGATTGCTGTGGGATCAAACAGAAACCCTTTTCAGGAGGACCGGGGGTTCTTCCCCAGGTCCTTGGCAATGACTGTCAAGGGGAATGGGTCAAGACTAAACTCAATATATCATCCCACTCTCCCGCTCAGCCAACTCCTTTCCCATTCTGTTATGTTACTCTTGACTTCCTATGAGCTCATGAAACTATTGTGTGACTGGCTCTGGATAATTCTTTCCCCTTCTCTGAGCATCATGCTTCGTGTTCATGAAGTGTGCTAGACTGGGTAAGCTCTAAGATCTCTCCTGGTTCTTCTTACGTTCTGTGATTCCTAAAGGTGTATTTCCTTGCTATTTTTGATGATGGTAAATACAGCAACACAACCAGTTGGAAAAGCTCCTGGGAATGCAGGTTGGGAAATTTGGACTCTAGTTCTGCTTCTGACATCATTAACGAGTTGTGCGGTCTTTGCGTATATATGCATATCTCATTACTTTTTCAGACCTTTTAAATTTCCATGTCTATAAAAGATGACTATGTAGACATCTACAGACTTTTTTTTTTTTTAGCAAGAAGGATGTTACCACATGAGAAAAAAATGTCTTGAGGTTGTGTCATTGTTGGGTTTAAATGAAAAACTGACTTCAGGGGAAAAAATGCCATCCAACCTCTAGCAGTATGCACTAAAGGACTGTAGGATTTGTTTGAATAAGACAATATGCCAAATGTAACTGGACAGAGAGCATGTACTAAAGAAAATGAGACTGCTTCTCCAACATGATTACCTCAGGGTCAACTGCTCCCTCTCCAGATTGACACATCAGATCACTGCTCCTAACCTTATGATTTTTAGCATATCAGAACTCTAAAGAAGAACTGAAGGGATCACCCCAGAATCAGATGAGTGGACTATTCAAACTCTACTAGGTCTGGAATCATATCCTATTACACAAGAGCAAGGGTTCTCTTCAGGAAATTTTTGGAGAAAGAAACTCTATGACATGAATTGCACATTTCTCTCTTTCTATCTACCTCTAACTTCCCATAAAGAGACAACTGTAGAGTTTTTGAAGTGGGGTTTGGTTTCTTGGCAGAAATCAACCTAGAAGAGAAGAGTTGCCTCTGAGCTGAGAGGTTTTTATCTGAGCCCAGCCCTATCCATTCTTCAAGACTTACTGTATCTTTGCCTCCTCCCTGAAGCTTTCCTAGACTACTCTAGCCCACCACAGGGGCTGACCCCTCTTACTTAGTACTCATGTGTTAGATATCCTCTTGTAATGGTTTTGCCTGGCATGTAAGTTTTGTCTTCTTTCAAACAGCTGACAGGAGGAGGGTGAGGGCCATGTCTTCTTGATTCTTAGCTAAGCCCCTGGAGTGACTAGCATGCACTTAGATACTTAACAGAAGATATTCTTCAATTTGTCTGAGAAAAGTCAACAACCCAGGATACTTTTCAAAGTGTCTATGGCTTTCTCCCTTGCATATTGCCCTGACTCTAGAGACCAGAGAAGTCAGTCAACCTACGGTGCCCAGGTAGAGATAAACAGGGCAATCTTCACCTAATTTTTTTTCCTGCTATTCTTTTATTACCAGAAATCCTGACAGTATTTTTAAATGTTTTTTTTCTTTTTTCCCCCTTTCTTATGTCTTTCTTTTTTAATTCCATGATTCAGACAGATTTATCCCATCTGACGCTCCACCCACACTGGTTCTGTCTCCTCCTCAACCCCTGGGACTTGATTTATTTACATTCTCCTCTGACAGTCCTCTACTGAAGAGGAAGTGTGACTTGGATTGCATTCTTCTAAGTTAAAGGCCAAATAAATACCACTGCAATGCTACACAGGGAAAATGTGAACTGAAAACATGAAGAATTAATGATTACTTATTCTCACCTCAAAAAATGTTGAAAAGAAAATAACATTTTATTTGTGTGGGTGGAAAACATAAAACTTTCTATAGTTTAGCTTAGGATGTCTGTACTCTTTATTTCATTTTTCTCTGCCACTTTTTTTTTTATTGAACCCAGAGGCATTCTACCTACAAGCAACATCCTCAGCCCTTTTTATTTATTTGTTTTGAAACAGGGTCTTACTAGGTTGCTGAGAGCCTGGCTCTGTTGCTGAGGCTGTCCTTAAACCTGTGATCCTCCTGTCTCAGCATTCTAAGTACTGAGATTACAGGCATGTGCCACCATGTCTGGTTCTCTGCTACATTTTTAAAATTAAAAATGACATGTTTAAAGTTTACACAGATCACCTTGGATTTTCTTTCTCAAAAGGCTCATGTATTCCTATACTATTTCATTGGAGTTGGTGGGACTTCATGAATTTATCTTACAGGACAAGATTAATGGCACAGTCAACATTGGCACAAACCAAAGTCTGAGATAACTTAGCTGAGCATGAAACTAAAACCCTCCAACGTCATGTCACTAGAATTGGTTTTCAGGGAATCTGAGGGCTTCTTAGGTCAGTGACTTCATAGCCTGATCTCAGATGAGTAGTGTGTTCTTACTGGCTTCCTTTCTATATTTATTGAAACTCAGGAGAAGAGATAAGTAAAATGAAAATTTTGAAGTGGAAGGTAGTGCTAAAAATCAAGTAAATCACTCGTTCTTTGTCTTCACTGCACATTAGAATTATTGGTGTGTCTCAGGGAAAAAGTCCTGGTACTTGAATCCTACCCCTCGAGATGCTGACTTAATAGATGTTAGGTATGGTCTGGACATCTGGAGTTTCACAAGTTCCCCAGCTGATTCTAAACTGCAAGCAGGGTTGAACTGATCTAGTTTCTTCCACTCACTTTACAGAGGAGTTGACTTATGCATATGACTGACTTGTTCAAGGTAACAGTTATTTGACCTATGATGACTTTCTAGTTTTTTCTACTCCCTATAGCTAAGCTGTCATTAGCTGATGCAATTCCTGCCTTTGCTTTTGAGAAGCATGGTTCTCTCTTGTTCCTCCTTGATATGCCAGCTGTTCTTAAAGTCCATTCTCATAGTTGATGATGACACTGTTTTAAAACTGATACTTAGAAGGAAAGAGTAAGTGAAAAGTGCCCCAAATTGGTTCTTTGGAGACATATTTCTCTAACAGTAAGTATGTACTAAACTCTCATTCACTTGTTTTGCTAAGAAGAATCTGCCTGGACTCTGTATGTCATAGAATATCCTAATAAGGGCTCAGACCTCAGTAGTGACCCCATCCAGGCCCACAGACAAAGAAACAGAGTAACCACCTGCTGTAGAGGGCGCTCCTCCTGCATTATCAAGTCTCCAAGCTGCTCATTAATTTCAAGGAAATGTGCCGGCCCTCAATTGCTATTGCTTAAACACTTCCCATGTTTGCAGAGCTACATACAATTTTGAAAGGTCAGCGGCTCTCCTGGGGGTGGGAGCAGCTAGGGATTATTCTCCTTTGGAGGCAAGGTGGTAAATAATAATGACTCTGATTGTCTTTAATACCAGTAAAGGTGAAGATTCCAGTCTATTTTCCCCAGCAGAGAAGAAGGCCAGGGGATCTGAGACTTTTATTCAATTCGGAATATGTCTTAGGTTGTATATTTTTGTTATTGCATGGCAATTTAAAGTATTTTCCAATGTTGTGGGCTGCCTGAAGCCCCTCTCCAAGCTTTCACATGCTAACTTTTTCTTCCCCTCCATCTATCACTATCCTAGTGTCTCTGGCTTTCTTCCCATTTCTAGTGTTGGGGGTCTCTGACTCTGTTCATCCTTTTCTGGAAACTCTTTGTTAATTACTTTCATTCTTCAAGTCTGTTAGGCATCACCTTCTCATGGAAGGTACTCTGGCTGCCCTGCCCCCTTCTTTACCAGTATAGGACTCTGCTCTATACCTGAAAGCACTGGGTACTTTTCTCTATAACACTCATGGAACAGGTAAAGGCTTGTTTATTTTTGGCCTTCTCCATCAAATTCTCAACCTTTTGAGAAGAGAAGCTGTGTTTGACTTGTTCCTGACTCCATGTACCCCCAGCGCTGAGCACTGCTTAGCATGCAGTGGCGCTCAATATATCTTTGTGGAAGGAATGCCTATGATGCTCATGGGTTCTGCTTGTCATTGTGTCAAGAGGAGAATCCGTCTCAGAAAGTCAAGGGTGGTATGTTTTTCCTCACATGTGGAAGCTGTAGAGAAAATAGGAAACATGAGGGACTTTAAATAAAGGAGAGAGAGAGAGAGAGAGAGAGAGAGAGAGAGAGAGAGAGAGAGAGAGAATAGAATAGAATAATTAGAGGAGAGAGGAAAGGGAAGAGAAGAGGGACAGCTAAAGAAAGAAACAGTTCAAATAATACTATGGCAATCTGTGAAGATCTTACTACCAGCCTCAATAACTTGTGTGGAGAGGGAGGAATGGGGATGGGATGGGATGTGGAGGGAAAAACAGAAAGAGCTGTGTTCATGTACGTGTTTATCACATTGAACTTCACTACGATGTATAATTGCAATGCACTTTTGAGTGATTTTTTAATAAGGGGAGTCTCAAGAATGTGCAGCAAAGGGTTATAGACTATAGTTCACTTCAACTACAGCAGGAAAATCTAAGAATGGAAGACATTTTATTTGACTTGTCACTAGTACTGTGGCTGGGACTTGGGGACACATGGAAGGTGCTGAAAAATTATCAGTTGCCATGTGGCTGGGGCAGCAGAGAGAACTTCAGAAGTGGTTTGGCTAGTACTGAGAGTCTGAGCCTTGAGGAGGCTGTACTGAATGTATAATTCCGGTTCCTCTAGCTCCTAGCTTGTGTAGCCTTTATGGGATAAGCTATGGAGCTTCCCTGAACCTCTGTTTCTTCATCTCTAGATTTTCAAGAACAATATAACATATTATATGGTTAATGAGAATGTATAAGGAACATTTTGAATTGAAAGTTGTTAAAAATTGGCTTTTTCTTTTCTTTTTCTTCTCATTCCTCTCTCTGTCTCTCTTTGTGTGTCTCTCTGTCTCTGTCTTTCTCTCTCTCTCTCCTTTCCCCTGGAATTTGCCCCCTTTACACACACTCTTTCTCTTCCCCTTTCCTCATCTATGATGAATAGGGAAGGGCTCTTTGAACACTGTTGTGACATGGAAGGCTGGCCCTTTAGAGTTGGCCGGATGTTGTGATCAAGGAAAGAGGCAAGAGAAGGTTCTTGCCACCATTAATCTGGTCATCATCAACTGCATCTCTGGCTAGACTGAAGTCTGCACTTCTGAAAAGACCTAATTGCTTTTGGAGAAGGCAAAGCACAGAGTCATAAAGAGAATTGCAAAGTTGGAAAGTCTGAGAAGCAAATAGAGTGCATTTCACGTATCTCTTTTGGATAAGAGAAAAATTGATGGAGCGTCAAAAATTAAGGGCTGGGTTGATTAATAAAGAAAGTATCTCTTCTGTACTTGGAAGATAGAAAATTCTATTAGAAGCCTCAATGAGTTGTTCAGAAGCCATGTCAATCAATAGAATTAATTGTAGAAGATCATGGCAGAAGACTTCGAATTAATGAGTCCCAGAGACCCCAGGAGCTTTGGAGAATTTAATATCTTGGTTCGGTAAGATGAGGGCAAGAATGTCTCCAAGAAGCTCTCCATGACTCTTCTGAGGATTCCTGTCTTAACTTGAATACTGCGACTTCAGTGGTAAGAGTCAATATTATCTCAATTTTAAGAATATCCCAGTCTTTAGCTACCCTGGTACTACCACCTGCCATTGGCCATAATTAGTGGGACTTACTATAAGACTCCAGGGAGGATTGGATACCCAAGAAGTTTACAATGTGTTGGATGCCTGATCTCATCATATTTTATGATTAAAAAAACAGATGGGGTCAAAATTACCTTGGATGACATTTTATGTATTTATTAGACTGGTGGTTGTGTGTGTGTGTGCGCGCGCATTACTGGGGATAGAACAGAAGGGCAGTCTACCTCTGAACTACACTCCTAGACCTTTTAATTTTTATATTTTGTTTTGAAACAGGGTCTCACTATTTTGCTGCGAGTCTTGCTAAGTTGCTGAGGCTGGTTTTCAACCTGTGATCCTCCTGTCTTGGTCCTTCAAGTACTGGGATTACAGAAATGCACCACTATACTCATCTTAGACTGGTGGTTTTGGTGTTAGTACTTTTACTTAACCTATGAGCTACTCCCTCCCAGATCTTGCCTCTTTTTCCAACATATTTTTCTCCTCTGGATGCAATTCTTTATTAATTTTACTAATGCTTACCCTAGATGTACGGGATGTCAAAAAATAGATCAGACAGAGCCTCTTAACTTATGAAACTCACAGTCTATCTAGATTTTAAAAAAAAGACTAGCACATGTAATTGGAGACAATAAAAGGAAGGTTTTAAGGAGGATGTAGCTGTCCACTAATAATAACTGTTATCGTAAATTAGAGTTATCATTGTTATTATTGTTATTTACTGAGTGCTTACTGTGGCTTAGGCATTTTGCCAAGCTGTTTTATATCCATTACTTCATTATAATCCTCATTATTTTATGAGGTATGCACTACCAATGTGCCCATTTATATAAAAATTGTGGATCAGAGTTGTTACAATTTGTCCAAGATGATACAGTTAATAAATGGAGCATATGTGATTTATGACCAGACATTCAGCCTCCAGAACTTGTTTAGACCACTCCACTGCACTGTGCCAGGGGAGAAATGTGAAGGGGCTCCTGTGGTTTATACTGGGCCAACTCTGGGCCTCTGGTTCAAGTTAAGATGTGTGTGGAAGGTTTGAGAGATGGTGAAGGTTGTAGCTCATCTTGCTCACGTCTTTCCTCCTCTTTGACACGAGATCCTCCTTTCCTCTTTTTGGAGGGTAAGATAAGAGAGTCTCTAGTCTTATATTTTGCGTGGAGTAGGCAAAGAAAGCTTTGTTGAGGATTTTTGGAGCCCTTTCTGTGTCCAGCCTAGCTCCTTGGATGTCTGCCCTGGTTCTAGGGTCTGAACACAATGCCTTTTCAGTGATTTGCCTTTTCTAAGAGGATCGAGAAGCAGGTGATCTGGTTAAAGGTAGGTCTTAGGTGTTCTTGGGTCCTCTGGTCAAATGCCATCATATTTCTGTTAGTTGTACCTGTTATTACATCTTGGGAAAGTTACTTTTTACTTGGGTCCTGTGATACAGGAGACAGGGTAAGGGATTAGCCTGTGTAAAGGCACATGTGTAAGAAGCACACAGTGGGTGGCTGGCACTTGCAGGATGTGAGGAGAGCAGATTGCCAGGAGGAGGGGACAGGAGGTGTGCTGGAGCCATGATGTGGACATGCTGCTTGCCAGCACAGAAGGTCTTCTTTTACACTGCCTCTTGCACAGAGATGAACACAGTTTCCAAGCAGGGAAATGCACAGAGATGTCTTCTCTGAGAGCCATGTGGGTGTATGTACAGGACCAATAACCTATGGTAGGGAGAGACTGGGTATTGGGCTTAGTTTGTGATCCAGTGGGGGTGTGTGTGCATGCGTGTGTGTGTGTGTGTGTGTGTGTGTGTGTGTGTGTGTGATGAGCTTGGGAGCAATTGTGCATTGACAAGTGGGCTTCTTTGGGCATACCTGGGAAAGCAAATACTACCATGAGTCTTGTTGGTATAAGTCAAGCTGACATCCAAGTCAACCTACTGATGTGGCCCAGAGTGACTGTACCTCTCTTCCCTTCTTCATCTGAATCTTACTTGTCCTTCTTAATTTCTGTCTCTTCCCAGAAATCATCTCCAAATTCCCCTTTCTCTAAATATCTACAGGCTTTCCTATCTATTCCATAAGTTGCCTCATGGGGTAATTTTTTTGTGTGTGTGCCTGTTCTTTGTTAAAGTTCAAAGGTGCTGAGGGTCACAGGTTATAAATCAGTTTTCTCTGCTTCCTCGTGATACCTTGTTCATGATTCACTTCCATAAATATTTTCACATGATTTAACTTCCATAAATATTTTCTTACTGGAGCTAAATGATGAAATATGAGGGGATTTGAAGGTCATTTAATCCAAATTCTTTTGGATTCTTGAATCTATATCCTTGCCAAAAATGACTCATCCTTTACTTGTATTTTTTCAGTGATGGGGAGCTTACTAGTTTTTTGGGAAAAATTCACCCCACCTTTGGGTAGCTTTGTTATAAAAGTAGATTTTGTGTATTGCATTAACATCTTTTTCTTATCACTTGGACTCATTAGATTTGTTGTGTATTTTAAGACTTAATAAAACTAATCTGTTTTCTTTTCCACGGAAAAGTGTTCCTATATTTACTTACTGCTCTTAAATCATTCACAATTCATCCTTTCTTCAGTTACCTTCAACTGTGTTTGATGTGGTTTGAGGATCATCCTACTAATATTCTTACCTTCTATGTGCATGATCCTCTTTGCCAATGTCTATCTCACGATATTGAGGCTAACAAAATACCCAGTTCACCAAGAACGGCAGAGGGTAGCCATATAGTCTCCTATTTGGGAAGCTATACTTCTGTTTACACAACTTCAGAAATATCATGTGTTATAGCAGTCACTTTTGTCTCTCTGTGATATGAAACCTCTACCCTTCCATCTCACCAATCCATCTCTGTTTGGGGTAGTTGTCTTGAACCCTGTGATTCTTTACACACCCCATCTCCTTTCCTTTCTCATGATTGCCTGTGCCCTGACACCTGTTGGTCCCTCTCTTAGGCTGATCTCAACCACCTGTCACTTCCCACCCTCTCTAGCAAAGAGACTCCCAGAAAACCCAGCTGTATCACAGGACAAGTTAGAGAAAAGGCCCAGGAAGACGATGCCACCTTCATCCGCTTGGATTCACTACGGGATTTGTAGCAGAACTCGATTAAGGCAACCAGCATTGCTAGTCCAAGTCCTCCAATCAGGATGTAGAACACGCCAGCCACATTGCTGAGGCTCAGGGCGCTTGTCTTGTCCTAAGAAAAGGAGGAGGGGGCAGGGGGGGAGGGGAGAAAAGCAAAGTGAGTCAAGAGGCTAAGACCAGCCAAGCAACAGCATGTTTATACACATACACTCAACCCCACACCCTCTTCCACATCCACAATAATTGGAAATGCTTTGTATTCATTGGCTGCATGTCAAACGCCCCCCAGGGGTGAAATGTATGTGTATAGATGTTTATATATAGTTAATAATTTTCCTAAGCATCCCTGGTCATGTCAAATTTATAATTACATCTCCTCCCTCCTCGATGCCTTTTCTCAGGTGGGAGATGCCACAGGAAACTCAGGGCAGCCATTCCCCTTCCTTCTCGGTTTGTTCTGCCCCTCATCTCCTTGTTGCCTGGCAACACATTGGCTTCGTTCATTGTTTGTCTCCAAGCATATTTCTGAGAGTTGGTACTTAAAATGAACTTTCCCCTGGTTGTGCATTTTATTTCAATTTAATAAGACAGTTATTGTATGTCTAATAAAGACCAAGTGATGTATACCTTTAACTTACTGTTCTGAATCCCAAATTAGGGGGGAAAACCTGGGAAGGGGGGTTTGGAATAGTAGAAAAGCTCTGAGATAGAAAAATGTCTCTATTAAATCCTAATAATTATACTTAATTGGTGTCATTTTTCTGTTGGAGGTGATTGAAAAAAAAAAAAAAAAAAAAAAAAAAAAAGCACTATAGGCAGACCTGGTGGCTGAATTTAGAAGTTTCTGTTCCCTCTGGTAAAAAAATCTCACACTAGTTTTGGATGCATGTGGTCACAGCAAGGTGCACAATTCCTAGAAGCCAAGTACTAATGTCCTTGGAGCCCAAGGAAGGCCATTGGTCTGAGAGACCATCTCTGAGTTCTGGGGTTCAAAAAGCAGGTGAATGAGTGACAACACCTTCCCAAGTGGTGAGAGATGAGAACAACCAAACAAAACTAGTGGCCAGGGTGGAAGGTGACGATCCAGGGAGGGGGAGGGGCATTGGACAATCAGGTTATCAAGTTCTCGGCACAGGTAAAAGAACGCCTGTAAGTCTTGGAATAATGCTCATCCCCAGGTGTCTAACACCTTTGTTTATGTGGTTTGATCAGGTACAACCAGTGTCTCATTAACTTCAAATGGCATGCAGGTCTCAGCTGGCAAAGTACACATCATTGTTGGCTGGTTGGTGGCACTGGATGGGGTATGTGGCTTTTACACCTCTTCATGTGTTCCTTTGCAGGTGGGGATATAGGTGAGCCACACAAGGAGTGGAGTGTGTGACCCGGGGACTCTTCTGACATCTGTCTATGAGAATCTGGGCATAGGGAGAGGAAATTCTTATTTACCAAGCTGCGGCCTTTGCTCTAGTTCTACGTGGTGCATTGTACAGGGTTCAGCAGGGCTGAACTTGGGGACTATAGCTGGCAAATAGCAGCATGCCTTCCCACCCCAGAAGGAGCAGAGCTGTAGGGTTATCAAAAGCACACCCCCCTCGGTGGCTTCCTGTATTGCTAAAACAGATGGCTTTTGAATCTAGGTTACACTTGGCAAAGCATAGCCTGGCTTTGGAAGCAGCAGATATGATTAGTCAAAAGATCCAAAGGGGTAGAATCTCTCCTGCTCTGGTATAATGGCCTGCTAAGAGAAATGTGCAAAGATGAGTTTGGTGCCTGGTTCAGGAGTTAACTGAACAAGTAAATTCCCACTTCACATGATTTCCAGAATGCTCAAAATGTCTTCCTACTTGTTGTTGCAGTATACAACTCTTCCTATCTCTGAGAGTAATTCTTTAGAGTCCTTGGAGGACTTTTGATTAGCCTAAGTTCCTATAAAACTTCAATTTGGACAGAGGGGTAGCATATGGTGTCATCTCAGCTCACACCTTAGCAAAGAGGGATGCTCATAGGGACGGATGGGGAAGGTAGCAGAATGATGGGGGCTGCTGATTCCACAAGTGGATCGGCCTTTTAATAACTGGAGTGCACCTTGCTCTGTTGGTCACTGAAGCTGTTTTCTTGTTGATAGTCTTTCCCAAGTTCACCTAGGTTGTGGATGGCCTTTGAGGATAAGGGTGTGGTGAACTTCATTTTCTAGTACTATCTTCAAAAGGCCCTAGGAAGGTATTAGTCTCCCTGGCTGTAGAAGGTGATATATCTGAGGGTCAGATGTTTATATGGAAGTAGGGATAAGTAGCATTGTCTCTATAATTGTAGAAAGAGAAGGGTCTAATGACTGAGCATCTTGTGCCCAGGGATGGAGAGCATCCCTCGCTGCTCCAGGAGGTCTCTGGCCCAGGGAGATAGCAGGGGAGGAAGAGACATATTCATAGAATCAAAGAAGGCAGCCAGATCGTATGGGAGCTCCAGGTCTTGCAGGACACACAGTGTCATGATCCTTTCTTATGTTGACACAACTCTAGTAGCAGGGATCAAAGAAAACTTTTGTAGTGAAGGGGCAACCTGGGCCCTGTTGCTACCAAAACCAGACAAAATATAACTAAGTTTGGTATTATTTAGTAGTGAATAGTATGCAGGACTGGTGTTGATGTAGTCTTAGTTCGGAAAGTTGAAGAGTTTATGTTTAGACAAGGTTAATACTTCCCAAGTGTGTGCCGTTAGCTTTTGGATAGCACAAAACTTAGATCTTTCGAAGGAGGCCTGTGATCTTCTGTTTAGTTGCTGCTACCGATTCTCTTTGACGCACACTGTGGAAATATGATGAGCAATCTGGGGGTGTGGGACCAAAAATCCCTTTTATTTGAGGACCAGAGTTCTGATTCTTCCTCTAGTCTCCAGGATCCATACACTAGGGCACTTCTTTGTGGACTTTGTATAAACAGCATCGCTAACCTTCACAGACAAGCTACAGGTTTCCCAGCTATGACCGAGGAAGGGGAAGAGATGGAGTTTGAGTCTTCCAAGAGCCCCTCTGGAGGACCCCATTCTCCCCCCATCCCATAACAGCTGCACTTCTCAAAAGCCAGGCAGCTTGTTGGTGGGAGTGAAAAAGTCACAATTTGTCTCCCGCTAGGAGCAGGGTAAGAGAATGACAGTACCGAGGAGAGTGACAAGTGAAAAGAAAAATAAAAATCCTGTCTTTCAGAATCGTTAGGCTCGTTGCTATGGTGATACCCCCCCTCATCTGTTCTCCTTAACCCGTTGTCTTGGTTTGCCACCCCTCTCATGTGGAAGGGAGAAATTGTTTTTTTTCTCATATTTCTCCTTGCTCTTCCCACGTATTGGGGTACTGTCCCAGATTCCCTCTGTGTTTCTCAGCCAACAGCCCTTCCAAGAATGTTCAAGACTTCCAAGACAAAGCTGGCTCAAGTCTTCATGAGGAGGATTGCATCAGGCCCGAAGCAGAGAGGCTCGAAGCTTTCTTTGTGGCATAAGTAGAAAGTTCTATAGAGAAGCCAAGGCCTTTGGCCACAAGGCCAGCCCTGCCCACTGACTGGTGGTGCCCTTCGCCCAGGGACTGTAAATCTGGACCAAGTTTCTGCATCTGCAGAGGATTCTATCCCTTCTTCCTGGTAAGAGTAGGGACTCCTACACAGCAAAGGGTGTGGCTTTTCTCTCTGTATTCTACTGGAATTTCATGAATTTTCTAATATGCTGACAACTAGGTTTTTTTGAGGATCTGCTGGAGAGCCTTCCACATCCTAAATCTGTAACCTGACTGCCTTTCAGGACCATGCAGAAAGTCCAACTTCTCTTCCATGTCTTGGCTTTTCTGCAACAATCGGCGTTCTCCTGTGCCTTTCTGAACTTCTATTTTTGGCCTTAGGAACTATTTCCTTGAGCAGTTGACTATTTCCTGGGAAATGGAGACTGAGTGTTTGGCTGGCCTTACTCGCCAGCTAAGACCAAAACTAAAAAGTTACTGGGAGGTAGATATGAATCAACCAAAGAAAGACATTTTGAATAACACGGGCCTGTCCAAAGGCAGAAGGAACCCCTAGAGATAGTGGCGACTCCTTCACACATGAGGATATTCAGGGAGAAGCTGACAGGGTCATGTAAGGGATTCAAGCACTGGGCACTGAGATGGATCAAGTAACCTTTGACAGTTACCCCCAACCCCAAGAGACTGGAGGTATCTATAGTGTTCCCTAAGGGTCTGGGATCATGCCTGTAATACATTTTCCCTAGAGACTAACTCCTTTAGGGGATGCAAAAAGGGAACTCATGTTAATTGGCAGCTTCTGCTGTTCCATTTCCAAACTAGGCCAGTTCCCTAGCCTGCATGTTTTCCCCAAGAGCGATGCAGGATGAGAATTGGCCCATTGTACTAATAATTGGCAAGGCAAATACTGTGCAAGCGATGGATGTGGGGGCGGTTCTTCTCA